>JARUPV020000060.1:0-25000 GCA_030347415.2 Decapterus maruadsi | reverse complement strand
TCGTCCAGCCATGAACCTAGAACTGCTCGGTAACTAACAAAAAACTCTTCTTTGTTTTCTGTTTCGTTCATACTCGTTCTGTGCTTGTTATGGTTAGCATTGTACGTTAGCCTAGCACGCTAACAGCAGCTGTTTCAAGTTACAATAAAACCACATTGATTATTGTAACTACTGCGTTAGCGATTTGTTAAACGTATTATTCACATCGGGTTCTTAACTTATCGATGGAGGCAGATAAAGTGTTATTTGTAAACGCTTGTTATTAACCCGAGAGCAGCTCGTCAGTTAGCTAACGTTAGCCTCGATACATTGTCTTTGATTGTATTTGAATTAAATGTCCTGTAGCTGGTTGTTACCGTGGCTTTTATGTCCTCTCTAAACGTTAGCAGGACCACTGGTGATGTGTAAACAATGTACAGCTCGTTCAGATGACAGGCGGTAACACAACTATTAAGAAACGATTCAAACATTGATCTGCAGATAGGAAAGACCCTGAATATCTCAGTTTTTATGAATGTTTTTCTTGGGGAGTTTGTCTTTGTGCAAATCGAGGGTGTGAGGGATAAAGTGTCTTAACTTGATTCAAGACTTGACTTTTTTTTGCTTTGCCCCACATACTCTACTCTATGATTATGAGAGTCAGTGAAGGGCTGTGTGTGTTGTGTCTCTGGGACAGCTGTCACTTGAGTGCACTCTTCACGTATGATTGCTGTTTTAAAGTGCTCTTATCACTGTGTCTTGGTTTTTCCTCTTCAGAGTCGTTTGGGCAGAACTATCCAGAGGTAAGACAAACCAATTGAGTATTTTGCACTGAAAAAATCTCCCCAATACATATCCAGATGACATATACTGTTAGTTTTGGCCACAATCATGTCCTAAGCTACTTCATTGCTGTATATACAAATGTTGGCTCACTGTTGTTGTTTTTATTGTCAGGAGGCAGATGGCACCCTGGACTGCATCAGCATGGCCCTCACCTGCACCTTCAACCGGTGGGGCACCCTGCTGGCTGTGGGCTGCAATGATGGTCGCATTGTCATCTGGGACTTTCTCACACGGGGCATTGCCAAAATTATCAGTGCACACATCCACCCGGTCTGCTCCTTATGGTGAGGCACATCATACAATGTGTGAGGCTATTGGTGCCTCTTGAACATCCCATGTTAATCCTCTGTTCAGTGAAATCCTTCTGCCCTGCCAGAGCATATACTGTGTTGTGATGCAGCCAAATGTATGTTGTTGTTTTTTTTGCTTTATGTCATTGAAATGAGATGAAAAATTGATCTACTCTTCATACTACAGTACATAAATACCACCTCTCCTAAGCTGTTATAGCGGTGTGGTGAGGATAAAAATGATTATTTAATGATGATGATGTTGTCTAACAAAATCAGAATAAATAGAGGTTAATGGCAGCTGTGCTATGTGACCAGCTATGATGACAATGACATCTGTAGATCACAGAGAGGGTTGGATGCATCAAAAACTATAAATGACATGTTAATGACCAGCCACACAATGCTACATAATTTTGTTTTTGTGCATGTGCAGCTGGAGTCGAGACGGTCACAAGCTGGTTAGTGCCTCCACAGACAACATTGTCTCACAGTGGGATGTCCTTACTGGAGACTGTGACCAGAGATTTCGATTCCCCTCGCCCATCCTGAAACTGCAGTACCATCCCCGAGACATGTGAGTGACCAAACCATCAATGTTACAGCGATTTAGCTGTTGGTCTCCCCGAAAGATATTTTCCAATTTAATCCTTCCTGACCAGTGACAAGCCAATATACTTCGCTATTTTATACTAACAAATACGTTTTTGTGTTTCAGGGACAAGGTGCTTGTATGTCCCATGAAGTCTGCACCGGTCTTGTTGACTCTGTCGGACTCCAAACATGTTGTCCTACCTGTGGACGATGACTCGGATCTGAATGTGGTGGCAGCCTTTGACCGACGGGGCGAGTACATCTACACTGGCAATGCCAAAGGAAAGGTGGGTCTCCATAAGTGTAGCTGTCTTCCTGGTACAACGTTTATTCACATCACTGCACAGCACAAGTTGGAGGAGACAGAGATAAAAATCTACTGAATGTTTTATTCCACATAACCCTGAAAGCTGTTTGTGAGTGACATCCAGTGTTTTTGCCATTTCCTCTACTGACTTCTCTCCCACTATGTTCGGACAGATCCTGGTATTGAACACAAACACTCAGGAGTTGGTGGCGTCCTTCAGAGTGACCACTGGCACCAGCAACACAACTGCCATCAAATCCATTGAATTTGCACGCAAGGGCAGGTGAGAGTTTCCGTGACACACCTAATCTGATTTCATGTTGTTTGTTGAACAGATCTACGTTACAGTGTGTACACAGAATAAAATGACCCGGGCTTCCTTTTCCTCTTTTTCTCATTTCACCTGTCCTGCTTTCTGTGCAGTTGCTTCCTCATAAACACAGCAGACAGGATCATCAGAGTGTATGACGGCAGGGAGATACTGACTTGTGGTCGAGACGGTGAACCTGAACCCATGCAGAAACTACAGGACCTGGTCAACAGGTACACTACACCACCGCAGGACTCTGCTCCATTAAGCAGGGGGACATGTTTTGCTGTGGAGGAAAACATGCTGATTTATTTCAATTTGGCTGCTGGATGTTGCTGAATTTGAATATTTAATGTTGGAAATAACATGGGATGATTGTGTATACAGCACATAATCTTGAGTATATTGAATTTCAGTGCCAACTAATTATTCTTTTGATTGACAGAAATTCAATTAATACCCATCCTGTTAAATTTTACATGATTAATTTGTCAAACTGAATGGAAGTGTACACTCTGCTTCATTGTCAGGACTCCATGGAAGCGCTGCTGTTTCTCTGGGGATGGTGAGTACATCGTGGCTGGTTCAGCCAGGCAGCATGCCCTCTACATCTGGGAGAAGAGCATCGGCAACTTAGTGAAGATCCTGCATGGGACCAGAGGAGAGCTGCTGCTGGATGTTGCTGTAAGGACTGCACAGAGCACAATGCAGTCATTTAACCCCAGACACAATGTATCATTTCCAAGCAGATTTCTTACCCATCTAACCTTTGACCTCTCTTCAGTGGCATCCTGTCCGTCCAATTATTGCCTCCATCTCCAGTGGAGTAGTGTCCATCTGGGCTCAGAACCAAGTGGTAAGTCTGCAGTGATGGTAAATGCTGGTTGTACATGGAGGAACAGTGTCACTGACATCTATATCGGTTCATGTTTGTTACATTCGGTCAAACATTTGCAACATGGTGTTTTGAGTTAACTGACCTGTGACCCCTTGTTTGTCCTCAGGAAAACTGGAGCGCATTTGCTCCAGACTTCAAAGAATTGGATGAAAACGTGGAGTACGAGGAGCGAGAGTCTGAGTTTGACATTGAGGATGAAGACAAGAGTGAACCTGAGCAGACAGGTAGCACACACGGAGCCTGTGATTGTTCTTGTTTAAACCATATTTGAATGTATCCCTGTAGTAGTAAATAAAATAGATATTGACTAGTGATTAAAGTAAATATTTTCTTGTATACTCGCCATGCTGTAGTTTATTAGATAAACGTTGGCCTGCTTGCTGTATGAAGTGCCCCACCTGCACAGGCCTCACTGGTTTTACTGGTTGTAGCTGGATGTCTCTGACATTACCTGGTGCTGATGTTACAGGTGCAGACGCTGCAGAGGATGAAGAGGTGGACGTCACCACTGTTGATCCCATAGTTGCTTTTTGTAGCAGGTGAGAAAGAACAAGGTGACATGCTTTGACAGTGCAGTCGGCCAGTTTTCCAATTCATCTTAAAGAGTTGGTTTTAGTATGGGGTTAGGTTTAATTGATTGATTTTGTGAATAGCTTTTATTTTTGTTCATTTTATTCTGTGTCTATTTGATCAGCATTTACTTTTAGCGTGTATTCATTGTTTATGGTCTGTGTATGTGTCCTGTAGTGATGAGGAGCTGGAGGACTATAAGGCACTGCTGTATCTGCCAATCGCACCTGAAGTCGAGGATCCAGAGGAAAACCCATTCGGCCCTCCACCGGATGCCTCTGTGCAGACTTCTGCCCCAGAGGACGCATTGGCCGGGGGTGACAAGAAGCAACGGCAACCTTCGTCTGAGGGAGGCCCAGCCAAAAAGAAAGCCCGCACCACCACAATAGAACTGCAGGGGGTGCCCAGTGATGGTGAGAGACGAAAGCACAGTATTAAATTCATCAGATGTAATGTTTTTTACATTTTTAATTTTCAGATACTGGAGGGTTGTATGGAAAGCTGGCCTTTGTCTATTCCCTTTAATTGATCGCTCGCGCAGCTTCTTTTAATATCTCTGATGTGTAGGCCGGTTGGTGGAACCACACTCACTAAAATGTCTGGACAGCTATTGGATGGATTGCCATAAATTTTGTAACAAGAAAAAGAAAATATATAAATATATTTAATCAATTGTAATGATATTGGTGATCCCCTTTTTCTGCAGTGTAATGATGAGGTGAATGTTTTCACACTGCAAAACATCTCATCAAAGGATTGACACAAATTTGTCAGTAAAGAAATTAATAGTCCAGGCCATGATCAAGTCAGGTCAGTGAGCTGTACTTTGTGTTTAGTCTGATGGTTGATCTGTCCCCCCCTCTCCTCAGAGGTGCACCCCCTGCTTGGTGTGAAGGGCGATGGCAAGTCCAAGAAGAAGGCAGCGGGTCGGCCCAAAGGCTCCAAAGGTAAAGACAAAGACTTCCCCTTCAGGCCAAAGCCATACAGGGGCGATCGGCCCTCCTTCCCCGTGGAAGCCTTGGGCAGCTCTGGCCCGGGACTTGGAGTTGGAGTTGGAGGAGGAGGAGGAGGGATGAAGGGCAGGGCAGAGGGGGGCCTGGCCACAGGTAAGCACGCCACCGCCCCTGCTGCTGCTGCTGCTGCTGAGTCTGGGAGCTCTGCTAGTCCTGCTGCCCTGCTAGTCTCACTGACACCCCACCAACCCAGCCTGTTTCCAAAGCCCCCCCACCCTCCCCTGAACTGCTTCCACCCAGCACCATGCCCCCCCACCCCCACCCCCACCCCTCCCAACCACTCAGCTCACTGCTAGACCCCCACTTGTTGTAAAGCCACAGTCTGAAGGTCAGAGCACAAAACACAGTGTTTCTTTGAATTACACTTAAAAAGGACTTGAAATCATTTTGACCAGTTATCACCAAAAAATATGATGTGGTGATTAGTCCAGAGCTCAACTATCATTAACACTGACAAGAACATAGATTTAAAATATTACCTGTGGCGTATATTGTGAAAAATGTTTGCAGTAACAATAGATATCTGTCTCAATCCCACCTGATTGTTACTGGGTGAGCCGAGGTCAACCCCCCACACCCCAGTACTGTGACTGCCACAGCAAAGCTTTCAGCACCTTTACAGTTGCTTTCAGTCATGCAGGTGTTGCTACATAGTCATGACATAAATATGTCAGCATGAACGATATAGTATGACATCCCCCTAAAGTGTTTTAAATCTACTCCCACACAGTCCTGTGGTTGGTTTGTACCAATGTCCTCACTACGTCATAGAGAAATTCCAGTGTTATGACTGGCTCAACCCTCCTGCTGATGATTCTTCCTGCTACTTTTCAGGCTAAATTAATTGCATAATGGAGAGATCTGCAACTGCAGTGCGCAGCCGGTACATTAAACAGAAACTCTGCAGGATGTTTAACTTGGTGCCCATCTCAAATCAGGGATCAGCGTGGCTTACAGCAGGTGTTCCTGCTCTGTTTTTAATGATGTTGGGATGTATCAGGTATTTGATTAATGTCAGTGAGTGACATATTGTTTTGTTACCGTTGGTCTTTTCATAATTAATTTCACAAATAAGAACCCAGACCTAAAGATTTAATTATACATAATTTAATAATAATAATAATAATTTTGATTTATATAGCGCCTTTCAAGACACCCAAGGACGCAATAACACATAACACAGAAGGACACTTAATATCACAAGACAAGACAACAAACTAGCAGGCGAAGGCCTGAGAGAACAGGTGCCTCTTCAACAGGGATTTGACAAAAAGATCTGAAATTAGAAAACAACAACAAAGTGTAATTCTGTGATCACTCGTCCACATCTGAGTGAAACAGTGGCATCATCAGAAACGAGCTGTTTGTCCTCAGAGTCACAGGTGATTTCACTGAAGAGTAATTTACAGTGACAACACCTGTTTCTATGAAGGTTGATTTCTCCCAGACTGTGGCTTTATGACTGTTTAACCTCTGCTAACCTCAGCCTCACTCTAACTAATTTGCTGTCATTTAAACTTTGGCGAAGCTGGATTGTGGTTGGCAAATGGGTGTTGACGTGGCTAACGGTGGGATGGTGCAGCTTGTTTCCCTGCAGGCTAGCTGGCTAGTCTACATATACTTCCTGCTTGGCCTTTGACCCTCCTGCTCCCTCTCCCACCTCGCTCCTTGGGCTTGTGACATAAACGTTTGTCTGCAGCAGCGTTGCTCAGGTTCTGTCTTTTCTGTCTGCGTGTCGGGGGGATGTGGGGTCTCACTGTTCATTTTTCAGTCTGTGTTAATTGGGGATTTCATGCAAAAGTACTATTTGATAATCGCGGGGTACTACCGTAATCGATTAGTAATCGACTAAATACATTTTCTGGTCTCATCACAGTCCACACCTTGCAGAGTTTGAGCCGCACCTCAGTTCCACTTGTTTTCATTTGACAGTTTCACACAGAACGTTCTGGTGGAGTCTGTGCATGTTTCTCCTTCTGCAACAGTAAAAAGGGAACGTTTAGATTTTTTCAGACAAGACGATTGTCTCATAAACTATTACATTTTTTTTAACAGGACTATTCGACCATTCGAAAATCATTGCCCATCCCTAGTGTTAATGTCTGAATACGTCTTACTTTGAGCACCAAATAAAAGTTAATGGTCGCATGGCTCTGCAGGAGTGGGTCTTACAGTGAGCAGGCCTTTATGTACAGGACTACATTTATAGGTTATAAAACCAGTGTATGTCAGCTACATGATGATTTTTCATAGCATCATTTTGCTTCTACTTGTTTATTAATTAAGTCAAGCTACTTAAAGAATATTGAAAATTAATAAATCAATTAAAAGAAACTGCAAAAAGTCGTTACACTGACTGCATAAAGATTAATCAGGCAATAGACATGTTTATGTGTTTCTTATTTTTGTTGTTTAATAAGTACATTTGGTCAAATTTGATCTGTTTTTAGATTGTCATCTTGTTGAAGGAGTCAAAGTCAATGCTTCCTCCATGTTTGTCTGGGTCCAGTCGCCTGTACAGTTCTGCTGCACTTTATTCAGTACAGCGAGAGAGACACACACATCATTACTCACCACTCTGACAGTCTCACTTCCTCTTCTTTGCCAAGAATACTGTTTTTTGTCCATACATTTCAAGACGCCTCTACTTTGCTATTCTTGCCATGCTGTTAATGTGCCTCTGCTGCCCACACTCACCACTTCCTGCTCAAATTTCAACATAAAAGGCCCTCGGGGGCTTTAACAATCCGCAGCAAGGGAACAGTCTTATCTACAGTAGGTTATTAATGATACAAACAATGGTAAAGTGGAAGTGATTAGATTGCATTTGTGAATCAAAATTACATTTCTGAGAATGGTGAGTATGACATAACTGTTGTGCCTTACGGTATTAAACTGAACTTACTATGCAAAACATTCATTACAGTTACTGCCACTCCTCTTTCAGTGTCTTTGTTTGTGCCGACTATGATTTGCGGCATGACCTAAACTGGATTGCTGCTATTTGTATATGGGATTTGACAGTAGTTAAACATATAACAAGTGTCTTATTGTTCATGATGTATCCGTCTGACAGCATTGTGTTTTTCTGCAGGGAGTCTGGTCTCACAGTCGTACAAACAGCATGACATTGGCGGGATGGACTGATCGCTGCTGTGTACACTTGTGGAGGAGCACTAGTAGGCTCAAACAAAGGGACACAAATCCTGATGTCATGTACAGACTGTGAGTGAGCAGCTTGTTTGGTGTACAGACTGTTTCCACTCCCGACCAGGGCACAGCGTCACAGGGAACCCCCTCATCCTGGATCACACACAGGAGCTGACAAAGAGAGCGTGAAGCAGCTGAGTCGTCACAGTAGATATCACATGTCCTCTGTCTCTGTAGGAGCCGTCATGTATAGATCGCTTGTACCCTGATAGTGTGTGTGCGCGTGTGTGTGTCGTCTTTCTTGTTGTTTTTATACATATTAAAACATTCTGATTTATAAATAATGAGCTGCTGTGTGCATTTCTCTTCAGGCATGACTTTATCTGTAGGTCCAGCTTTCTGGATTTATTAGCTGATATGATATTTGTGACTTAGACTAAAACTAATACTGGTGTCTGTTTACTTTTATTCATGTTGTGTGCAGTGATGCAGAATATGTTGAGGAAATCTGTTGTTTGGTTGTCCACTTTCTCTGATGATGAAACTGATTACTGCACAATATTCAAATTAGTGTAAGAGCTGCAGCCCCATTTCCATAGAATGTATTTTTCCCTCCCAGTTGCGAAGGGTAAAACTAAACGGACAACGTGTCTCATATATTATATTTTTGGTCTCAGATCTGAAACAGTATCAGAGTAGACCTATTTTATGACTATTTCAAAGAGATCAGAATGACCATATGAGAAAAATGAAAAGTTAAATGAATCACAGAGCCTTGAGATTGTGTAATATAACCCATATTGCAATATATCAATTTCAATTTCAATACTTTATTGCCATGTCAACGTTGTTGATTGGAATTTGTTTCAGTGGGCTTCACACACTGACATAAAAACATAAAAACACAACATCCAGCCATTACAGTACATGATAAAAACCAATTAAAGTGCACAGAATAATAAATAGATAATCAATAAAAAGAGAAAAAGAGATGGCACATTAAAACAATACCCTGTCCATCCATCCAGTGGATCATCAATCAATAATAAAAGCCTAGATAAATAAATAAATATGGCACAAAACAAAACCTGCCTCTCTAAAATAATGTTTTCGAAGTGTTGAGAAGTCTGACAGTTTGTGGGTATAGAAAAAAGTCGTATAATAAAAAATAAAACACAAATACATACATATAAATACATTTAGTATGCACTGTAACAAACCTCTGTATGCAGACGTGTATGGATATAATAAGAAATTGTAAATGCTGAGGTTGTTCATGGGTGGTGTGAACCAGTTGTAGTTGTATTTTTCCATCTCCGCTGACAGATTTTGGCAGAGCTGTCCCCCACATGTCGGTTAACCTATTACCATAGACTGTATTACTCACACTCACACACGATGTACTGAGCGTTTCCGGTCCTGTCAGCTGTGAAGTTGTAAACCCCGCCCGGCCCCTCACCCCCATCTCACCTGTCGTCTGCCCGGTCCTACCTGCTCCGAGTTTAGGAGGCGGGACATCAGGGGATAACGGCAAATGGGAACGGCCTGTCAAGATGCACGGAGATTACCAAAATTATCAAAGGAAAAGTTATTTAAAATAAAAACAATGAATCAATTAAAAAAAAGAAAAAACACACATGTTGGTAGGAAAGTAGAGACGTTGAAATAATCACAAACTGCCCACTCAAAAAGAAAAGATATTACATGACATGGAAAAAATGTAAGCAATATGGAGGATCTAGCTACAGCCTGACACATTCTGGGCACTTCAAGATAAAAAGCAAGGTTCCGATGGAGGGTCAGGTCAGATAATATTACGAATTTACTCGGTTGAATAACGTCATCCACATTTTTACCTAAAATTAAACGGGGACTTTTATGTTGAAGCCCTGATCGGAAGTAGTATTTTGGTGGGCGGCTCGGATTTCCGGGGCCAGGCGGCAGCGGTAGTCCCTACTGTGGTACGTCTGATTGAAAAACTGCCTGTCGTACCAGTCGGGAGTTACTTGTCTGCCGCCGTGCTGTCGTGTGCCGCTGTCTGGTCGTTACCGGGAGCTCGGCTTGTCGTTGTCGGCGTGATGGAGCTGGACAAAATGGACGAAAACGACTGGAAGTATCACGGAGAAGGAAACAAGAGCCTGGTGGTGTCACACGTACAGGTGAGTCGGCTAAGGCTAACACGGAGAGTCACCACATCCAGGGGGACACAAGTGGTCCGAGGCACGCCTTTCTGACACCAAATAAAAGCTCCAGCTCCGCGGTACTCTCGGTGGAAACTTTGTGACAAATCTCTGGTGAATTTGACTAAAGAGGGAAATGTCAGCTGCCAGGGTTTTTATTTATTTACCGTCGGCACCGTCAGCTGCTGCTGCTGTGTGTCCGCTACTTTAGCACAGCCTGCTAACCAGCAGCAGCCAAGAGTTCATGTTAGTCAATCTCAAGAAAAATACCGTCACACAGTAGAAACAGCTCTTAAAAACACACAAATGCTTGGAAATAACCAGTGTATCTACTCCCACGTAGAGTCACACGCTGACCGTGAGGTTTTAACTTATTAGACATGATTTCCTCAGGGGCTAACGGGAGCTAAGTAGCCGTTAGCTGGTTTCCCCTCATCCGGGCGAGAAGCGCCGCTCCGGGCTGAAGTCAAGTCTCCTCACCTCCTCCACCCCCACACAGGTTAATCTGAGCAGCTGTCAGACGCCGGGCTGACCCGGGCAGGACAGGGAGGTACGTTAACCCGATGATGGGAAAGTCTCAGGAGCCACGGGACCGGTCTGGTCATGTTGTTATTGAGCAATAGTCGTGAGAGTTACGAGGGCATGGCAGCGGCATCAGCGGTGTTGTAACCGGCCGGGCACGGGATTCAACCATGTAACGGTCACATTATTGTGTTTAAGGGCCAGGTTTGGTTCAGGTGGTTTGTTTGAGCTGCAACGATTAGTCAATTAGTCTGAAAGATTAGAAACTGTCAATTATTTCCAGAGCTGGTTAATCGTTTCAGACAGTTTCCAAGCTATGATGCCAAATATTTCCTTGTTCCAGCCTCTGGGAGAACCAGATGTGATGTGCTGCTTGTAATCATACATGACAGTGAATTGAATATTTTAAAAAGTTTTGGACTGGTGGTTGCACAAAACGAGCATCTTGAACAAATCACCCAAGGCTGGGAGAAAATGTTAGAAAGTAAAAGGTAATGAAGCAGCTATGCTCCACGCTCTCTTCCCATTTCCAAAAAAGGGAAAATGTGGAACTTTATAATAACCAGGTTACTGTGTATAAACTCTTTGTGTGGTCTCTTGCATAACCTGTTTTTTTTTTTAACAATCCCGTTGATGTGTACACACTTCAAGCAAACACTGTTTTCTTTTCCTTGACTTTACTACACCAGTGAATAATTGGGAGGTGTCACCTTCTGCATTCTTTCAAACTTCATTGTATTTTCTTCCTCCAAAATTGTAAACATTATACTCTGGCAAAACACTTTTTTGAGGTTGCCATTGTCTATTTATGTGTGAAATTTACAAACCTCAGTTATGTCAGGTCTCGGGAGCTGGTTTAAAATCAAACAGGTTAAAATATTTGGAGAAGATGAAGAAAGAGTGATGTTAAAATCGCTTAACAGTGGGATTTGTGTGTATACTTCCACATTGACCCCACTCAGGATCTGATCCTCTCCATCACTGGTCTTTTTCACTTCTTGTGGTTGTGCATTACTCAGACCTGAACATTTTACTGCAACTCATCCATAACCTGAATCACTTCACTGGATGTGCTTGGATACAAAGGAAACAACATGCACCTGTATGAAAAGCCATCGGGGCACGTCTGCATAATACATTCCTGCTATAATGAAAAAACAGATGCTCTTCAGCGGAAATTCATTGAGAACATTTCTTCCTCTTTGGTTGTCTTGGCGGCGCCTTTCCTGGTGCATTGTGCTGATTACAATACAACAGCACCGCGTCGCAGAATGTCGTGATAGAAGTTGGAGACGGCAGAAATTCATGAAGAATCTTGTTTTGTGAAAGCTGGCACGACATCGCATCTTAATTTTCTGTGTCTATCTCAAGTATATGGTGTACCCTGCTGCTGACAGAAGTAGTCATTGTGGTGTGTACACAAATATTATTAGATCAACAGTGTTTCCAGTCGGATTTTCCCTTACTCACCCAGAATGGGTTTGCTGTTACTGTGGAAAAAAATATCAGTCTTCTCACTCAGTTTACCTGAAGTCTTTGCTCAATTGAGTCCCGTGTTTTAATGAGACTTCACTGATCTGTTGTCTGTTCTCTTCCTGCAGATTTCTAGAGTTCTTCGTCTGCTCAAGTATCCAGCAGAGGACTCTGAAAACCCACCACAGGTAAATATGAGTCTCGTTTGTGTGTCTGTGTTCAGCTACTTTCTCACACACACACTACAGACCTGAACTTTCTAGACATTTCCCAAAGGAGCTGCTTCTATATGTGAATTCATTCAGATTCATTTGAATCTAATATAAAAACTGACCGAACCCTACAAACATGAAGCCTGACGTGTGAGTTCTCATCGTCCGGAGAGCTCATAGCGAGCTCGGGGTCTTGTTGGTGACATGTCTGTCATTCCTCCTACGCACTCCACCCAGGTGCCACACCTCGCCTGAAATAATTTCAGGCGACTATTTCCAGTGGGTGAGAACATGACTTATATGGATGACCTCTGGTGGTCTGCCGTGTGTGAAAGAGCAAGGCTGCACAGTATCCATGCCTGATCTGTCCCTCAGATATTGTACATATGGGTTCATATATGGGAAAACAACTTTTGCATAAATTTAGGCTTATTGATTATGACACACACAGTGCAAGGTTGATTTTGACTGGTAATTAGAAACTTCCTCCAGATGTGGCTGTCATTAGTTGATATTTGGTGATCAGTTTTAGGGCAGTGTCGCGATCAATCCTATCTGAGCTTCTGTCAGTCTGCTGAATATTGTTTACATTTTGCCTGTATGTGTCAGTAGTTGTACAGGAAGTATCTGTCCATCAGAGTACCATTTATAGAGTAGTATGAGAGCAGGGAGTTGGTCTTTGTATGCTGTGGTTATGTGGTGTGCGTTTTAACCATCAGGCTACTAGATGGTCCCAACGTGTCGAGAGTCTGACGTCTCAATGTTTTTGTGCTGCAGTTTATGCAGTTATTTGTTCAGCAGTCCTGTTAGAAAGTGACTGAACATTATCAACTGTGTTTTATACATTGTGGCCAACTTGAGTTCACTCATCTTCAACCACTGAACACATCTTCCATCTCATCTCGCTGCCAGGGGCAACTTTTGTTTTTTTCTTGCCTTCCAGATAAGTTTACAAAGTAAAGCTGCTTTTATTTTTTTTTCTTTCTTTCTTCTGTGATTGCGTGGATGCCGCCGTCTTGCGCAGGCGAAACGATACCTGAATTTTGTCAATGAGTCAATGAACAGAATTGATCTGGGTTCAGTGTTTATCTGGTGTGTATTACCCTGTTTGATCAATAGTGTGAGCTCAGAGCTACTGTTTTGACAGAGCAGAATAATATATGTAATCATAACAAATCACACAGTGATTGTCACTGAATTTAAATAAAAACAACAATAAACAAAGCACAGTTACGCGAACAAAAATGCAAAATATTTTAATTCTGAGCTGAAGAGATGAAGTGTCATCTTTGAGGATCGCGGATGTAAAAACTTGCTCGCCCCCCCCCTGAAAAAAGTTCCCAAAGTCGCTTAAAAGTAATCGTGCAGGGACAGTACTGCTGCATAAAAAATGCCACAGTATATGCACTAAATACGAAAACGAGATAGTTCACGATGTCTGGATAAGTCAGTGGTGGGAGTAAATCTGGGTCTTAATAAGTTGTAGTGTTTCTGTTTACTTTGTTTCTCATTAAATTTGAGTTTATCATGATACGTTCCTCCTTCCTTTCCCTTCCTCTTCTCCGTTTCTTTTTTGTTTTCTTTTTTTGTCTGTCTTCCTCATCTCTTTTTCTTTCTCTTTTACTTTTTGCTGAATTTGCTTCCTCCAAAGATGAACGGCAAAGCGGTTCACATTCTCTATAGCTGAGACGTTATGTAACAGAGGAAAAAGTCTAAGATGACATACACAATGCAACAAGAGATAACTGTGTCTCTGTCAAATCAACAAACACCTGCATATGTTTATTTGAGGTACACACCTTTTTATGTAATCAGACAACTCAACCACATCCAACTAAACAAATGTAACTGCGTCTCATGGCTGCACACAGTGCTCACATGCTGAATGTGAACATTGTTTCACACTCAGTCACTCAGATGTCGACAGGACAAGACAAGATTGATGGCCAAAGTGAAAACGAGAACTGTCAGACCTAATAGTGACGACTGAAGCTGCGGAGAAAGTTACATAAAGTGTAGGTGAGGTCTAAGCTCTGGCTCACACCTGTTAACACGGCCGTGGTGGTGCGAGTAGTGTAATGGCTCAGTGCAATAGCACAAGGCTTCCTTTACTGAGAGCTCAGTTCATTGTCAGTGGATCTTACATCCTGGTTGGATTAGAAACCTGAAGGGACAGTTCCTGATCACTGACGCACCCTTCCCCCAAAATTCAAATCTACTGGTTTCTCGTCTGCTGTTATCACTCAGCGTTTCATCGAGGACTTTAAATACCAGCTCTAACAGACAATGGCTAAATCGTCGGTCATTATTAATGTTTTCCGACATTTTGATATGTTTTATTTTTAGACTCAGAAGCAAAACAAATAGTGGGAGGTTATCTTCAACCAGGGCCCACTTCACAAAGCAACATTAATTCCCTATGGTTTCTGTCCGTGGATATTCTCATTCATCCAGGTCATTGTTCTTTTCTGGACAAATTGAATCGTAGGCAACTGGACTTGTATTTGTCTGGGAAGACTTCATCAGTTTGTACGCATCAAGTCTCACTAGTCTGCACCATAGACTGTAAAAAGAAGGTCTGCACTAGCTAGAGAAAGGCATGGTTTCCTTCTTTTTTCTCAGAAAGAGTTACTTAATTCCCTGACATGACGTACACCAAGGTTTCACACTGCTGCACTGAAGCTGCAGTGGTGTCCTTCACTTGTATGCTTTGGTTAAAAAGCATCTGGGAAGTTGCTTCTTTATCAGGCACACCTTATTACTGCAGTCTGACATAACAGTCCTGCAAGAAACCAGTGGGCACTTTTTTATTAAAGCAGCTACAAGAACTTTTATCTGGATATGCAAAGGTCTCTCGTTTCTGCTGATGTCTCTGGATGACCTACAACAGCAAATTAAGCCATCGGTAGAGCTCATGGGAAATGCTCAAATCTTCATTCCAGCAAAACACGACCGCTTTTGTCCATAGGGGTCGCCAAAGTCAACACAAAATGAAAGTTAGTTGCAGATGCTTTAAAGCTAAAACTTTGCGCTGCTGTTGAACCGCTGGGAACTTGTTTGTTTTGTACAAGACCCAGTAATTATCACACCATCATTTTTTTAGTGAAAATAAAAAATGACAAAAACCATTCCAGCTAACATCGCAGTTGCATCTCCCAATATCTGTCACACACTGTTTTGCGTGATGTGCAGCCCAGGTTCGATAGCATTGATAAATGAAGACTAAAGCATCATAAAGGTGTCATTGTTGTTCATATTAAGGATGATTAACTTTAAATGTGGTCATGTTTCTTTGACCCCTTTTCACTCATTAGCTCATTTTATCCGAAGATGACGTCTTTATCCTTTAATCCTGTCTACAAAGCTCTGACTGTTGGTGTTGCCATGGAAACACCTGTCATGAGCACAACAGACGACCTGTTCACCGAGACAAATCGGTCAGATGGAGACCGGCTCCGTGAGGCCTGTTACTCACAGTCACATGTTGGTTGTTACTACAGTGCAGACAGATACCAAGGCTTTGTGATGTTCTCCGCTGCTCTACAATGTCTGACATCAAGTCTCAGAGCAGCTTTGTGTTTACCTGTGTGTCTGTCTGTGTGTGTTCATCCTCCAGACAGCGGAGCAGGCGTTCAGGCAGATCCAGAGCATTGTCGACTTCAGCTCCAACGTCATGAGCAGCCTGCTGGGAGAGAAGTTCATCCACAGTGGGGTGAGACACTCAGTTTGTTTTCATTTGTTAATCACTTTGAACCTTTTTTTTCATACCACACCTTACGTATGATTTTAATTGATTTTGCCCTTTTAAAACACAAAAGACATAAAAACACAAACTACAAAAGAAGCAAGTTTGAAGCTCAGTAGCTCGTATCGGGGTTGATTGTCCTTTTTAAGCTGTTTGTACGCTGCCATATCTCAGACCACTTCTTTTCATCCAAGCCTCAGGAGAAAACAACTCTGATAATGTTAGCTGCCTGTAGCAGTAGTTTTAGAGCTGCTGCTGTCCTCTTCACAGTGCTACAGGCTCCTCAAGCCCACTCATCTGCTGCTTCTCTCTGAGTGCAAATCAAGCTGCTGCTTTCAGTTGACTTTACAGACTCTACAGTGGACGGCGGTTTGATCGAGAGCACTTACAAAACATTCATAGAGGAACACAGTGATTCAGGTTTGACTTATGATGGGCAATTCAAAAAAAAAAATCAAAATAAAAAGCTGAAATACTGTTTCAAAAGATGAAACCTTTATTTAAAGAACACAAAAACCCCAAGCACATGACAAAATAAAATAAAACAGAAATTTGGACTCTCCAACGCCAGCAAAAATCAAATCCTGGTATTGCATGTGTGTGACTCCACAAACAACAGTTTTATGGTACAAAAGCCAAAAAACAACAACTCAGGAGTGACTCAGACTCTTTTTGCTGCTACTCTTCCACTTTATGGTGGCGTCCAGGTGACATCTGGATCAAAAACAGTGTCAGTGACTAATTTTACCACCATGTTGAAAATCTTGAAAGAACTCTTGAAAGCTGTGTGTGAGTGAGATCCATTCACATACAGGTGGTAAACCAGTTTTCTAGTGACAAATTTAGAAAATGAGGAATTACACTGTTTAAGCCTGGAGGGTTTAGCAAATAAACAACATTCTCAACATTCTCAACTGGCGACTAACGGAGCTGGAAGTTGGATTTAACAGCTCTGAGTTTTCCTGACAAGATTTAGAGCAGGATCCCTAACACAAGGTCCAGTGGATGGAAATGTGGACGCCACACTTTAGACATAGTAATAGTAACATTTTCAGTGACTTATTATGTGGCCACTGCAGTTATTGGTATTTGTCAATAAGCAGGGTAATATTATATCAGTGTTTTATTAAAGTTACTGGCAGACATGTTTTCTTCACACACTTGACCGACTACTTCATAGACATAATATAGGTAGATGCCCCATGGACTACACGCAGGTGTAGCTCACAGTCGGCCATATTGAGGACAGGCAACTTGCTCTCCGGTCATCTGTAGCTATTACTTTAACTATTTGCATAATGTCACTATAATGTTACTTTTATTTTAAAAAAAGTACATGATTAAAATGATCTGTGATTTTAAGTATGCTGCATCATAACTGCAGAAACGTACATAAAAAATCAAACCGTTTGAAAATCGGACAAAAACTGAGCAAGTTCTGGTCATTATAGCAGAACATGCACCGTAGGCTTATAATGCTCTGAGGGAGAGAGTTGCCTGTCCCAAGATGGCCGCCGTAAGGCTACAGCATGTCATTGGGCAGCAGTGGTGGGTGAGTCATCTAGTCTTCTTATATCTGGACCTCTCCCTCTCTACAGGAAGTTGTCAAACTGCCGCTAGAGTTCGTACGACAGCTGTCAATCAAAGTTCAGCATCAAAGACCAGGTAAGATTAAAATTGTTTCTAACATCTGTGAAATTATTAATTTGATATTTTTGGAAATGCGTATGGTGATTGGCTTTGTGGTCAAGAATTAGATTAATGGATCAATGCCACTCTCATGTATGTGCAGTAAATATGAAACTACAACCTGCACGTAGTACTTCTATATAAGTAAAATGATTGAAGATGCCGCCAGAAAAGCAGTGAAGGAAAAACACAAACAAACAATAACACATTAAAGGCTTCAATAGAGTCCACAGAGTGTTTTGCAGAGAAGAGCGTTTGACCAATAGTCCAGATGTGCTCACCTAGACATATTGACCTGGAGAAGCAACAAACTCTAACCGTCTTTCTTTGTGTGTCTGTGTGCGCCAGCATGGCGCTGTAATAAAGTGATGGACATCTACAGCGGCTGTGCTCTCTGTCTGCCCAACCTGACATGTCCAGTCCTTCACCAGCCAACACACACTCCTCCACTTTGCATCGAGATCAAGGTACACGCACACAAAACACACACACCGCACTTACAGGAGGCTCTATTTCGCTAACACACACAAAAAAAAGAGAAACAAGTAACTGTAAATAATTAACATCAGATACAACATTCATTTTGAAAGTAATTTTCAGCTCAGTGATAAAACTCCACATCTTGCCCCACTCTGCATGTTTGCATGTTTAAAATGATCCTCTTCTTCCTGATAAGCAGCCGCAGCCACAGAAATGTTTCCCTGTGAATGTCATCGCTATCTTCCAGAGATACTGAGCTAAAACGAGAAGTCACATGAGCAGGATTGTGTGTCACTCAGCTGCTCTTTCATGTGTGGTGTGTTTTCAGCCTAAATGTGGCTTCCTGCCGTCCTCCAAACATGTCAGCAAAGACATCAAGACCAAAGTGTGCCGCTTCTGCATGCACCAACACTACAAGGTAACTACAAAAAAAACCACCACCATTTGGGGGGGGGGTGTTTGTTGGTCTTGTTGTTCTGTCTGTTTGTTAGATCTGCGTGTTTGTTAATATTATATATTTTCAGAACAACACACAATAATACAGAACAACAAAGACACACAAAGACACTCGGTCAAAGAGCATCTGTGTAGGAAAAAAAGCACCACACTGAAGCATCACTGTACAACCTGACCGTCTGGTTTTTTGTAGCCCCAACAGTCAGATGTCTTCCTTTTAGCCGATCCTGTTAAAGTTGAGCTGTTATTTTAATGTTTTTATGCATATTTAATCAGATTAGTAGATAAATGTGAGAACAGGAGTTGGATTGGGATCAGGAGTTACAGTAGGACCAGTATAACTGAACAACACAACCACATAAGGCTACAACTACAATACAACACAAAACGACTTTTCAACCACAGAACAACAAGCTCTGTCTCTCTCTGTCCAGGTGGCCAATGGGAAGTGGAAGAGACGCAGTCTGTACTGTCCTCTGGACCTGTTCTCAGGGTGAGACCACTGCTTCTGATCTTATTCATTCTTCTAATGCACGTTGAGCGGTCTGATGCAGCAGGACGTCTTCTAGCTGAGACAACGCAGGAGTTAAACACCTTTCACTATAATGCAAATCAGCACATTGACACTTGTCTTCTCTGCTGCAGCGGCTCCACAGTGCAGATTGAAGGACTGATAACACAGCTGTTTGACAGTGCTGCTGCAGAGCCTGACTTTTCCTGGTATCTCTCTCTCTCTCTCTCATGTTTCACAGGAACAGACAGAGAATGCACTTTGCCATCAGACACCTGATAGAAGAACCTCAGAACAACTTCAAAATCTTCAAGGTGAGACGCAACTGCGACCACGCCTCTCTATGTGTGTCATAAGTCCAACAGTGCACTTTGTTTTGCTTGTGTCACAACACCCAGCTCCATTTGCTACAACACAACAACTTCTGCTGCAAAGAATTGGAAAGAAACATCCTCTGCTCTCAGGAGTAAAAAAAAAGCAAAAGTTGTTAGTAAAATGTGCTGTCAGTTATTTGACTGCTGCACTGCATGAGAACGCTACTGAAGGAGACTAGTGTTGATGATCGTACAAAGAAACCTGTGATGAGCCAACGTAGATGAAAAACAGTGGGCTTGACTTTCACATGTGTGAAGCTCATTGTTTTCCTCATGACATCCAACATAACAGGACCCTTTAAGGTTTTTAATTACATGAATTCCCCTGTTGTTTTACTGTCTCTCACTGCAGCCTGGGGTGGGAAGGTCCCCTCGCTTTACGAGATGTCAACTCTCTGTCTTACTCCAAACTGCTGTCTGACTTTGATCATTGTGGTAATTCTGGTTATTCAGAGTGGGTGTTTTCAAATATGTGCGATTTCTCTGAATATTTGATGCATCCAACAAATGCAAAGCTGATAAAAAATGGAGCATCTCAGAGAGGTCAAACAGTGATATGAGCCTAAACTCAAAGGGCCCCACTCTGCAGCGTTACGGTGCGCTGAGGTAATATTTATGACTGAGAGATGGAGAGTTTGAACCAAGACTAAACCAGATTTATCTGCACTTCTTCTGTGTTTCGTTACACCCTCTGGTCCCTGCCTCTTCACACTGTGATTTAGTGTTTAGAAAAATAAATAAACCCATCAATGTTAGATAATTATCCTTTGAGGTTGTCACCTTTCATAGCCGACACCCACACTGAGCACCTGTCTGTGTTTTCAGGGCGGTCAGTGTATTTACAGCAGCAAAGAGGGGAGCGACGACTCGTTGGACCTGAACTCTCTGCTGCATCATCTTAGACCGTACTTCATGTATGGAAACAACAGAATTAACAGTCACATGACCGGCAAAGCTGTCCTCAATGACTTCATTCAGGTACGTCCACATGACACACACACAGGTAGATACTGTGCAACATTGTTCTTCTGAGTGAAAATAAATCTGTGTGGAGCAGTTCAGCTCGTGTTGCAGTTTCCGGGTGGAGAGCACGTTAACCAGTCTCTGTACTGAATGTGTCAGACACTCTTTGATCAAATGTCTCTCTGCAGGTCCTTGTGAATGCACTGCTGAGCGGTGGAGGAGGAGATGGAGGGCTGGTGATGGACAGACGGGGAGAGGGGCGGAGCTTCTGTGAAGCCAGTCTTTTCAACAAAGAGAGGATTCGCCACGGTCAGAACCCACTAGTTTACCAGGCCGTTCTCTCGAGTCCAGTCGGGTCTTTCAGTCGAGTTATAAACTCTGCTCAGCTGCAGCAGAAACTCTCCGTCATGTGCAACTCACTAGTTGAATCACTTGTTTATATAACAAATCATAATCTGGGCTCAGTCTGTACAGCATACAACACTCTCCGTCCTTAAGCCCTCGGATCAGATGAGGAAAAACTCACTTAAAATAGAGTTGAAACCTAAAAAAGAAAGAGAAGGAATGTGTCCTCTGTCCAGGGACAGGACAGATCTGTCCTGGACAAACGGACACTGTTGTGAAATTTACAGTCACACAGAATAACTACAAGTCTCGGACAGAATGATCAATAATCCAGCATCATCACATGTTAATGTATCACCCTTATTAAAGCCCCACTTGAAAATGAGATGCTCCATCTCAAGGGGCTATCCTTTGATAAATTAGAATTAAAATTTAAAGCTGTCCCAATGAACCAGTTAGTTGATTGACAGGAAATTAATCAACAATTATTATTATTTTTTTTTTAAAGTATATATTTTTTGGCGTTTTTATGCCTTTATTTGATAGATTAGTAGAGATAGACAGGAAAGGGGGAGGCAGAGAGAGGGAATGCCATGCAGGAAAGGTCTGCCCCGGTTCGATGCGGGACGCGAACCGGGGACGCCTGCGTCTGCATATACATGGGGCGGCTGCCTTAACCACTGCGCCACGCACCGCCCCAATCAACAATTATTTGATTAATTTTTTTAAAAAGAAAAATCTGTTAAAATTCAGTGTTTATTCATTGTTTGTCTTTGTTGGTTGATTCTCTCTGTAGTGGTTTTTTACACTCATATTTGATTGAAACAGTCACTTAAAGTTGGACTGGTTAGAGTTTGCTGACAGAAGGTCAAAGGTCATTCTGAATTTCATATGCCAATTGTCATGCAATTTCAAACAAATAGTAGGACAACAGGATGAAAAAGGGAAGCAGGAAGTAACAATTCAGAAAAAATCTCCATGTAAGTGAACGGGAGTCAAAATTTTATTTTGTGATCTGACTGAATTGTGTGACCTCTACCTGTTTAAAACATCACGTTTCATGCCAAAAAATACTGTTCACTTACATGGAGCCTTTTTCCAAATTGAGTTTCCATGGCGACTGTTACTTCCTGCTTCCGCTTAGGCTCTCTATTCAAGTAGTATCTGAGGGACTGGAGGTTGGGACCATATTTTCTGCAACCTTCGCCAGTTTGTGGCCAACGACCATGAGGCAGCAGTTCCAGTTTTGCTGGTGTGATCAGTCCAACAGATCGGGCTGCTGCCAGTTTGAGTCTTTCCTCTCTGACAAAGAGTTTTCTTGTGCAGCAGCCTCCTTCATAAGTTTGTGGTTTGACAGAAGCGCATGACTCTGTTCAGCACAAACATTTTGCTCATGACTTTAGAATCTGATTATGTAAATGAGTGAAACTCAAAAGTAGACTGAAAACATTTGTGCATATTGTTGAGACATCCGATACTGAACAGTGTTTTGTCCAGAATCTGACCTGAAGCCATTTTATGAGAAGAGAAATTCTGACTCTTTGTGCGTGTGTGTGTGTGTGTGTGTGTAGGCTCTCAGGGTTTACCCAGCGACACCGTTTTGTTCAGGATTCTTCAGACTCAGATGTTGGACACGTTGGATATTGAAGGACTTCATCCTTTGTACCGCCGAGTGGAGCAACACCTGCAGGACTTCCCCAAGGAGAGGTAGCACTCAGTTTACACACACACACACCAGAATAAAACTGTGCAGATTGATCTCAGTGATCATCTGGTCTCTGACCTCACTTCCCATCTGTGTCTGTCAGAAGCCACCTGCAGATAGACGGGCCGTACAACGAGGCCTTCCTGGAGAAGCTGCAGAAGTGTCCGTCAGAGGACGACGGCTCCGTGGAGTACGCTGTCGCCAAGGTGAGGCTGGTTTGAATTCTTTCCCCAATTTATCCCAGTGCCACAGAACCGGAAACTGTGTCTGGTCCAAGTTTCCTGCTGTAACATATCTCCCACAGTGTCGGATGAGTGTCTGGTGGAACATTTCAACTCTGCTCAAATCATCAGCACAAACACTCGCTGCTTTTCCACCCACCTGTTTTTATCTGAGTTTTTCACTTGGCCGCAGGAGAAGAGTTGATAAATGCGTGAGACACATTCCTCACATTAATTCTAAGACTATCAAACTATTATAATACTTAAACACAATTACTAAGTGCCTATAATTAATCACAATCAAGTGCAATGGTGTTACTTGTTCCAAACCTTAAAGGGATATTTTCCAAGTCTCTTAAGTGTTGCTCTATGCAAATGTTCCATTGGTTCCAGTAACTACAAATGGTGACAGACATTGTCCAGATACAATGGCCTCGCTGCATTTCACAGTGATGCATTAAAGACTGACTAGTGCTGTTTTTCATTTAACTTTTTGTGCCTTCAAAACAAGGCCACAACGTAATTAAAAAGTTGCTTCAACTATAGAACATGACGTGTGTAGTTAGACCTGGTGTTTGGAAAAAAATCTGAACCTGATTCAAAAATCTTTGAGGATAAAACGTGGGGCTTTCAAACAACATGTTTTTTGTTGTTGAGTCTAGTTTTGTGCTACTGCTCTCGGCTAATGTGGAAAACTAGCACCACCAGCTGTTGATCCCAACAAACCAACTCCTAATGTAAGCCTAATGGTGGATGGATGGAAAATCACATTAATTAGCATTTTCTTTTGCTGTGAACCCATTGACTGAGCTGCAGCAAAAAAAAGGCTGTGCCTCTGAAAATGAGACAAAGACTGTGTCCATAACAACTTTCTTAGAGAAGGAAAAGTATGTGGCCTGTAGAGAACTGCTGGAGCAAACATCCTGTCAGTTTTGGGCAGTGGCTTAATACAGCAACGAGTCCTGAATATTCTCTGGTCTGATGTTGCAGCTCGTCTCCTGCAGACGTCGCCATGTTTGTTTGTGAATCAGTCATTGAACGAGGCTCTGAAAACACAGGTCACACTAACAAGGAGCCAACCATGTCTACAGATGATGGTGGCACATCTAATTGCTGCATGTTTTCGCTCCAGATTCATCAGTACCGTGTCGCCATGACAGCCAAGGACTGCTCCATCATGGTTGCCCTGGTGCCCAGCTCTGAGAAAGAGGAGGATGGTGAAGGGTAAGAGTTTAGTTATTGATGGTGATGGAGGAGGACCCGCAAAGTTCACTTTCTACAGATAGAGACAGATGTTCAGGTGAATTAAAAACTCTTCCTCCTCCCCCTCCAGTCTGTCCAGTCAGAGGCTGCTCCGAGACTTCCTCTCCTCCAGACCTCCTGCTTTCTCCTACTCAGTCTCCATCTTGGATCTGGACCCCAAGCCGTTCGAAAGCATCCCCCGCCAGTTGTGCCTGGACCAGAAGATCGTCTCCTGCTACCTGAGGACTGGTGGTGCCTTGCCAAAGGGCTCTCTGCCTCTGCAGGGCATCTTCTCAGCTGCAGAGAGGGAGGACTGCACGCTGCTCTTCCACCCCGTGTGAACGTCCTCAGCAGAGCCGGGCGGCCCCGAGGATGAGGACTAACTGATGCCACGCCGATGCCTCAAACGAAGAGGAGGGGACGCCGTGTTGATCCCGGAGGTCTCGGATCACTTCAGACCAGAGCTGCTTATTCCCTGCAGCACTTTCCCCCTCCTCCTCCTCACTCAGCTCATATCGACAGGTATCATCCTCTGGTTCCTGCTACAGCTGCTGCTAGGCAAAAATAAAATCTCCAGAAAGTCGCCACTAAGTCATCAGACGTTCAAACGACTTCCAGGTTATTTTTGTTACTGATTCTAGAGCTTTTGTGACATCGTGGCAGCCCGACTTCTCGCTCCCGTTCTCTGGAGGTGAATTCTCATCTCACCTGTTTGTTATGTCGCCATGCGGATTTATCAGAGAACTTAATTTGCAGGGAGCGTTGCTCTTTCCTCTGGTCACAGATATGGGGATTTAAGGATGGGCTCCTTGTTTATACGCTGCAACAGGTTTATCTGGCTGTAATAATTTTCACCTGGTCATTCCTACCATGAAGAGATCCCTTCATAATGCACTTTCAGTAAAGGTGGGGGACAAAATCCAAA
>JARUPV020000059.1:0-25000 GCA_030347415.2 Decapterus maruadsi | reverse complement strand
AAACATCCTTACAAATATTCTGATGGTCCTTAGACGCCACAGGACATGATCAACTGGTTCCTGTGTTGTAATGAGTGCTTCATCATACATTACCAAGCCTAGATTAGCACAGATCTAATATTATACATTTAGTTTCTATGGCATAATATCTTATTCACAGGTAAAACAGATGTTGAAGCCAGATACATTTTATATCAAATATGTGGTTACTTTGTTTTCCTTTTGTTCTTTGCAGGGCTGTATACATCTGTGCAACAGCCTGTCTACGTTTGCTTTGTAGTTTATAATAATTGTTAACGGGCAATAAAGTGAATTTTAATTGTTATTTTTCCATGTCCATCAGCCTCGCGGCACAAAGAGCCGGCGGGTTCAGGCGCTGTATGACTGCCAGGCTGACCACCACGACGAGCTGAGCTTCTGTGAGGGACAGGTGCTGGTGGTGCTGGGCCAGGAGGACAGCGATTGGTGGGTACGTATCGTGACCCTATTTTCCTTTCTGATCAGGTGGTAAAATGAACAATGGTGGGCGGGGTCTATGTTCAGGTGTTTTTAAATGTAAAGTAACTATATAAATGTAAATGCGTCTTTGTGTGTGTGCAGCATGGTTATATAGAAGATGAACCAGACCAGCGAGGTTTGTTTCCATCTTCCTTCGTCCAGCTGCTGACAGAGTGACATGAATGTGAACCAGCGCAGGACCGCACCGGACCATGGACCAGCACAGACCTGAAAAACAGCAACAGAGCCAGGAGAACCAGAACCAAACCAGATCAGTTCTGCCCAGCAGAGGCTCAAACCCCTGATCTTCCACATACCAGGTCAGGAATGTGTTTCTGAGCAGCTCCGACACCCCGAGTTCACATGATCCAGCCGGTTCAGCCAAGTATCAGCTGAGTTGTATACTCTCTGTTACCATGGAAACGTTACATATGACCTTTAAAATGGAGACTCTTTACGGTACTCGGGTCATGTGGTACAGTTCCTGAGGAGACGGCCTTGCACAGACCCATCTGTGATAATTTAAGGTTGACTTTGACATAAATTGTATTTATTTGTTTATTTATTTACTTATTTATTCAAAGTGAAGAGCACACATCTAATGGCAGGACACTGAAGCTACAAGCCACTGGACTTTTATCTTAAAATTCAAATGAACAACATTTCCATCTCGGGGTTATTCATCATGTTTAGAGTTACTGATCGTGCAGCAGTGCCTCCACACAAGCCGCTTCTGCCCCGTTTCAGGCTTCGATCTTTGGAGGCGTGGGGACCTGAGAAGCTGCGTCCTTTCTGATGCATGTCAAAGACAACCAAAAAAAAACAGATGTCTGCTCTGAATTCAGGTAAAAATCAGTCTTTGGAACAGGGTGCAACTTTGTTGACACACTATCAGTTGTAAACTTGGACTTGAGACGAGGTGAAGCCTGAAACGAGACACATCTGGTGCT
This sequence comes from Decapterus maruadsi, assembly GCA_030347415.2. NCBI lineage: Eukaryota > Metazoa > Chordata > Actinopteri > Carangiformes > Carangidae > Decapterus > Decapterus maruadsi. Next base: position 23,552 of record JARUPV020000059.1, on the reverse strand, counting down.
TCCAGCTGCCTTCAATGTCCCAAGACATCACAACGCCTCAGTAAGTACCACTGTGTTTTACTGCCACCATCACAAAAACTATGTGACTTGGTTTCTTGTTAAAGATTTTTTTTACTTATGTTATTTAAGTAACAACCACATAGATGGTTGAATAACAGAATACCTTTGTTCATTATGGTTTATTTTGAGCAAAGAAAAAATCTAGTGGCCATAAATTAGATTTTGGCCCAATCCCACTTCTCATTCATACGCCTGAAACCCCCCCCCCCCCCATCTCTATTAAGAACAGGATTGTAATATACGGACACAAGATTGACTGTTATAAAATCCTGATTCACAGATAAAATAATTTACTTTTATGTGTGTTTTTTGGTTGCATGTGCTGCCATCTTGCTGGTGTAAACAGGGTATTCAAAACTACACTCAAGTTTAGTTTTCTAGACTCTATAAAACCTTGATCCAAATAGATACATTCATTTGTGTTAATTAACAAACAAAGATAAAAGTAGTAGTAATGGCAAAAATTTCTAGTTTGAAAAATATCTGAAAACTGAGCAGATTGTTTTGTCATGGTGGCCGCAAGAACAAACCTTTCTCATCTGGGTTTGACTATTTCAACTTTTACCTCCACAGATTAGGAACTCCTTGTTAGGAAAAAAAAACTTAATTTAATTCTGTTTCATTTTTTTATTCCATTCAAAGTGACAGTGGTGGGTGTTTGATTTCTGTTTCTGAAATATCACAGTGCTTCTGTCTGTCTGGCACCTATGAATGAATGACTGAAAGAATGAAACCAACATTTTCTCTATTAAACAGAGTCACAGTCTTAAAGCTATGGTAACTGAACATACATCATACATACATCTTGTTTGGTCAGTGGGCGTCACTCCGTTGTAAATTTACAGACAACATACAACTGACTACAATGGAAATACAAGCAGCTGATTGGTTGGTTTGAGTTAGTCTGCACTTTCCTGTGTCACTAATGGAAATCATCTCCACATTTCCAGACTGCAGGGAAACTCTTAAGCACAACTTTGGATTTATACTCACAAACTTATTTTTTCAAGTGTGGATGTGAGGAAGAAAATTTGTTTACAGCAACTTAGCCTGCTTGCATCCAGATGTTAAGTCCAGCACAGGACGCTGGAGGACTGCTGCTCTGTCATAGTCACTGAACTCAGGTTTATGGCACGTTCAGAAACTCCTCGCCAACTCGTAAACTGGGTTAATTTCCTGGTTTACAAGCCGGACGTTTTTTGGAGCAGCCAACAAAGTGTTAAACCTAAGCTTTGAATTTAAACTTGTAAAACAATGCAGCAGATGTTTCAAATTAAAAGCACAGCTCCTGATGACTCAGCAGTCGGCTTTAGGAGACTGCGTGACTTGTTCCAGACAAACAGGCTTGAAGTCAAACTACTGTACGCTCCACACTGCAGCCAAGCTAACAACAGAGTGGCAGCCTCCAGATGATGATTCAGCATTCATGATTATTTATAAGACCTCAGTCGGCTTCAAAAACGGTGCTTGTTGGATCTTCTGACATATTTCTGAAATCTCCCTTTCTGATAACAGCATCCAACAAACAGGTTTTAAACTTCTCCCTCAAGCTCTTTTTTTTTTTCTTTCCACTTTGTCACTTTTCCACATGAATGCCACAATAAAAGCACAGTTTTTCTTGGTGTTGAAACGGAAGCATCACACAAAAGAGATGTTTGTAAAAGAGGGTTCTGTGATGCCGCCACGAGGAGAACATGACTATAGGCGTTTTACCCTGCCACATTTGTGGAGGTTAAAAATGGTCATACAAGTACTCTGAAGCCAGACCGTATGTTGTACTAATGAATTTGTTTGAAACAAACTGAGATCTCTACTAAGCATCTGTCTCAGGACATTTTCACACAGGATTTGTGGGGTAGAGATAACACGAGCACAAATGTACAGTTTAATGAAAGTATACCAGCGCTGTTAGACGGACAACCATAATCGGGTTCAGAATAAAACAAACTATGTGAAAACATCCTGAAACTCCTCATAGTGCAAAACAAAGCCACAAACATTTAAACGACTGTGATTGATCATATGCAACAGTTATTGTACATTCACAGTACAGTGGCGAGACAGCCCTTAGCACGCTGTTATCTCCCTTTAACAGGAAGTCCAGCCGTCACCTGACTGACTCCTCTGCTACCTGCTGGATTGGTCAGTCTTTTCTCATTCATATGGTTGGTTATTTTTGGTTGGACTTAAGTTTTTTTTTTTGTTCTTTTTTTTTTGAAAGTACATTGCACTGCATCCATGCACAGGTCTCACTTGTTAAGTTACTGATTGTTTGACTCTGTTCCTGTTAAGGTTAATTTAATAAATCTTTGTTAAAAGCCGTGCACAATCTTCTTGTCTTCGTTATTCCCATCATCTGAGCTGTGACTCAGCTGTCTGTGAAGTGTTCATGAGGTGCAGCAGTGTGCACCTTTACTCACTGAAAAAAAATCTTACCTCTCACAATTAGTGTTATTATTTGGCTTTACCAGTTGAGCTTCATTATCTACTGCAGGCAGAAAAAATGAAATGAAATGTTACGTTATTTCTTTAAACTGATCAAACTTTAAACAGAATGTGCTGTTTTCGACAATCACTGATCTCAAGCTGAAAACCTGCAGACTGCCAAATTATTATACTCTCACCACTGGCTGAGAACCTCACACAGGCTCCTCCCACTCATTGTACCTACGCATGGTTGAGACAGGAAGTGGTGTCGGTTTACTTTACTTTACGTCTTGATGTAACATAAAACATAAAAACTGTTGTCCTGTTTCCAGTTCCACTCTGTCAGGACGGTTTATTCAAAATAAGAATAAATGGATGGATTATAAAATTATATAAAAAAGGCTTGCAACATGACAGAGGAGTAACGACATTGGCCTCTTGGTGAAATTTCTTCTTCAGAGCAAAGTGCTTCGATAAAAAAGAGAGGTTATCCCTGTATAATGTCTATAAAATCCAATAAAAAAAGATATAAAAAAGTCTGTGGTTGTTTCCCGCTCAGAGCAGAACTTGTGTGGTTAATCCACGCAGTCGTAGATGGCAGGACGGCTTTCTGAATGTAACAGTGGAGAATCCCCAAAAAACTGTCTAGTTGTTCAAGTTGAGGTGGAACTCATTCAAACCAGCAGTTTGCAGAGTTTGCACATGGAGGAGATACGAGCCCAACGAGCGCCTCCAACCAGCTGGAGATGCTAGGCTTAGCTCCTCCCACCACCAATAGCTCCATCCAGTTGTTCTACATTTCTGAAAAAGAAAATGCCTCGGCCCAGCAGCAGCTTGATTCCAGCATACCTGGATGTCTAAAGTCAGTGCACTAGACTGCAGGCCTCTGTCTGGTCTTCAGGTCAGCATTCAAGTCCACAGGAAGTCAGTCCATTAGTCAGCAGGTCTGTACATGAGCTTCAAAGTCAGTCCGTAAGCAAGTCTGTCTGTCATTCGATTGATCTGTGAGCAGGCAAGTGTGTGGGTTTGCAGTCCAGTTGTGGTGTCACGGGTACAGAGTGATTTTGCCCTCCTCTGCGAGTTGGTGAATGACCTGTGTCTCAAAGTCGGCGCTGTGGACGCCAGTCTTCCTGAAAGCTCCTGCATAGCGATTCTCCTCCCAGTAATGATGCCAGTTCCCCTGCTGGTCTGCACCGTAACCAAACACTGACACCTGGGAACAGACAGGAAGTGATGCCATGATGTGCAGTCCTGTCAGCAAACATTCACTGATGTATGAGATTTTTAATATCTTACTACTTTCATCTTTCTGTTATTCTGATTATGTAAAGATGCATTTGAGATTAAGAGACCTTTACTATTAAACACTACAAGATGTTCATATTTTATCTCATCTGAACACCTTCATTTCAATATTTAAATATTTTTCATATATTTCATTACTGTTAAGTTTTTCTTTTTCCACCGTAATTTTTGATGTAATTGTGTTTTCTACCACTTTTATGTGTGCAGAACATTCCTGGGTCAACGACCTGTTAAGAAAGAATGTGAAATTGGTCTTGCAAATGTTTGAGTGCTTGTGAATGTGCCAAAGGAATTTTGGAGGAGTTCCTGCTCCTGGCTGCGTTATTAAGGAAAATGAAACAAGTCTGAGTTAAAAAAAAAAAAAAAAAAAAGTGAAGTTGACTAAATGTTCCCAACTACCTGGTCACAGGTGTGCAGAGCAAAGATGATGGCCAGCATGCCGGTGGAGGGGTAGCGACCGTGATGCTCAGTCCAACGTTCGTGAACATATTTAAAGAACCCTGGGTTCACTACCAGAACCTACACACACACACACACACACACGGGTCAGATGTTTTGATATGTTAGTGTTCACTGGTTCTCAGTTCAGTTTCTTTGTATTATTTAATAAGCACCTGCATCCATGTGACATTTAATCACCTGGAAGCAGCTAGACTAACAAATACAACGGTGTGGTCTGGACCAAGAATCACATTTCAAACTCAAACTCAATGCAAGCTGAGACAACTATTTAAACGTCAAAACAACCTCTGACCTCCAAAATCTAAATAAATGTTTATATACAAGGCTTTACTGATATTGCATTCATGAAAATGGGACATAAGGATGGACGGTCAGAAAACATAACATCTGGCGTAAAATCGGAGGCTAATAGCAGATGTAAAATAGAGAGAGCAGGATGGAGCATTTACTTCACCTTGTCTTTATCAGCCATTACTCTGTCTTTAACCCTCATGTAGGTCCTGAACACAAACATAAAGAAAAATTAAAGATAAATTCAAGTCTTAACTGCATCAGAACATATGATATTTTTCCAATTCAATATAATTATCAGTCTTCTATGATCATATTTACCCTGTTTTTACAGGGTTTTACTGACTTATATCATCAGAACAGATGTCCTGTAACTTTCAGCACTCCATGATTATATTTACCCTACACATTTTTATGCTGCATTTTGCTTTGAATTTTAGTAGTTTTTTGTTCCTGTGTTGGATTTTGAGTAGATTTCAATGTTGTTTTCATACATTTTGATCTGGCCGGTGGACAAAGCGCTGGTCAGCCACTCCAGATCTCTCACTTTGAACGGCAGCAGGACGAGGCTGACTCCTGGTGCAACATCTACTGCGCTCTCCGGGTACAAGAAGTGATGTGTAGTCCGATTCCCAACATCTTTCTCAAACCCTCGAGTCACTGCCTTGTTCATCCTGTGGAAGAGGAAGAAAATATGGTGAAGTGGTTCAGCAGAAGGGCCTCAGACATGCATGTGTTTACTGTATGTGTGTGCATTTGTACCGGATCACGGAGTTGTGGGAGTCGATCAGGACGCCATGTGCAGACTTTCGCAGGTTGCCAGAGTTGCCAACCACCGCACAGCTGCGGCAAAGTGATGGGAGGGGCCTCAAATCCACAGTGGGTGGAGAAATGACCTGGAACATCTTTGACATCACTTCCTCTAGAGTCTGGTCGTTTCCAGACCGCTGAAGACCCTGCAGACAAGTGGTCTCACATTATTTCTTATTGTAGCATTATTGAGATTTTTAAGCTGCAAGACTGGACTCATTTATGGCTCCAAAAGCATCTTTTTTTATTTGTATTTGGCATTTCAAAAAATATATATCTTTTTTATTTTTAGGTATCCTAAAATGTACAACCAAGGTATGACCAATCAAGATATCTGGAGATATCACTTTTAGTTCTGGGAAAGTGTGACGGACATGTTTTGGACTACATGCTTAATTTTTTAGAAATTAAGAAGCCAAAATATCAGATTAATGAGTGTAGCTACAGCATGCAGCTACTCAGTCTTGCACGTGCATAGACACACACAGACACACACAGCAGTATACTACAGTAAAGCAGGCTGATGTTAGCAGCATTACCACCCCCTCCTTTTAATCTACTAATGGATTCTGCTGCAGGACTTAATCTATAAATGCAGAAAAACAACTCAGATGTAGGTCTCCACATCCAGACTGCTGACAGTTTCCACAAAGACAAATCTAAGACTTAAGACATCTTACATTTTAGTTTTTGATGAAAGTACAGATCTTCATCTAAAGGTCCTGACAGTTTACTAAAACTCATTGCTCATTACTTCAAGTATTATGAAGTCCCTTAACACTAATCATAGATCAGAGCTCATCAGAGGAGCTAAAAAACATTAACCACAACGTTGCATTATCTAAACATAAATGTAATATGACTCTTGTATCTATCGTATCTTTAATAAAAAAGACAAGCAGTTAGTTAGTGAATTTAAGGTTGATGTGGGACCTTGTCACTGAGTCACAAGTAATTGCCAACAACTTTAATATTTTCTTCTCAGAAGTTATTTTAACTTGGGCCCACAAGATTCCCTTTAGTAATCATAGTCCTCTTAAGTATATGAAATCAATAACAATTTTTATTTTTTACCAGTTACAGAAGATGAGGTTTGGGAGACCCTAATTATTCTAAAAGACTGTTCTCCAGGTTACGATAACATTGACAGCAAACTACTAATATCAATTCAAGAGTACATTGTGAAAAATTTAACTCACATTTTCAATGTTTCGTTGGAAAAAGGAATTTCTCCTTTAGAACTAAATATAGCCTCTTGTCGCCTTAGATCTCCTTATTCCCATACGGTACCTCCCAATCTCAATTTAATATACTCCACCGAGGGTCCAGTTTCATTGCTAATACATACAATAATAATACACAAACTGAAGTCACTCTTTCTAACCAACCAATATTTACATATCGACTGCCTATTTAAACTGGGTCTACTCTGATATTCATGCCACTCAATAAACTTTAAATCCAAACTGTCACCAGTAAATTGTCAAAGTAATGTTAGTAATGATATCATGACTATCTGCAGTTTAACCAATAATTGTGGTAAATAAATAAAATAAAATTAAAAATCCTCATTTAATGAAAGTGCATAAAGTTACAATAATGTAAAACTTGAACCAAAACACTGGTACAAATAATGACTTTTATCCTGAAGGCATTTTTGACTTCTGTCCACTTAAATAACAAAATAATGTGCAACATCATTAGGAAATACGCTGCTCCTGTTTGGTCCTTACCAGCCACCAGCTAAGTGCGTCAGGGTCAAAGTTGTTATTGGTGTCTCGGAGGATGGGCTGCTGTTTGGGGTCGTAGTGTTCACTGAACCAGCCTGACGACTTCACATCTGAAATACAGGACTTGGAACAACCACAAGACCTGAAAGAGGAAAACACATGCAGGGTTAAAGAGACTTAAGAGACGGGAATCATGGGAAACAGGAATCCACGACCTCCTGTATCTCTGACCTCTGGTCATTCTGGAACACAGCTACAGGCTCCTCCTCTTCTTCCTCCTCATCCTCCTCCTCCCCGCCCTCCTCCTCCTCATCCTCCTCGTCTGCCTCCTCCTCCTCTGACTCAGTCATGATAGGAGCGGGTGTCTCAAGGGAGTCAGGGGTGAGGTCAACAGGACGTGCTGTGAGTTCAGCCACTGGAACCACACAAATAAACACTGCATGATGGCATCTGCCAAACCATCCTTCACAAGGCTGGAGTACCGGCCACATGACGCAGGATTGACCTTTTCTGAAGATGGGGAGGGGAGCACTGTCTGATACCAGTATAAAGTTTGCTTTAGTCCACACATGACAAAATAAAAGATGCCTGTATGACCTTGTATCGATCAGTGAGAGCCAAGAATGGTCTGATTTTGGAAATGAAAAAAACCCCCATCACAGACCGTTTAGTGAGTTATAAGCAAAACTGCAGTAAAATGTACTCTTCCCTTAGTTGAAGTAAGAAAAGGAGCAGCAGTGTCTGTATAAGTTGTAGGTGTCTGATGAGTTTGTTGAACTAGTGAGGAGAACACTGTGATAATCGAGGGTCAGTGGGCACGGGGGAGAACTGCCTAACCGATGCTCAGTGGAGCATGGATGTAGCTAATTAGCCACAAGCAGCTACTGTCAGACTGTTTTTGGCCGCTGGGAGTCTGATGGAGCCTTGACAGTCATTACAGGCACACTGAGTGGATACCTGCGCTGTGGATGAGCTGAGAGCACAGTAGCATGAGAAGCTCCACAGTATGTACATGATTTACTGTAATAAACATTAAGGCAAGTGTTAAAAAACCAAATCTCTGACAATCGTAGCTCCTCACCTGCCTCCCTGCCGGTGGGCGTGGCCTGGATGGTAGGCGGGGATAAGGACAGGGGCAGGAAATGTCGCCTGTGGATGGTCTGACTGGCGAACATGAGGATGAAGATGGCGGCGATGAGCGAAACAACCCACAGCTTCCTCCTCAACAACATGGCTGGACGGACAGTGGGTGGGCGACGGCGGGAGGAAGGAGGTTGTGTTGGTGAGAAGTCAATCAACCCTTCATCATCCTGCTAGGTCAGCATAGTTAAAACTGTGTCATCTGCACATTTTCCTCTGCCCCGTTGTTTCTCCACTTGGATGTATCTCCATGGAGTCTGAGGCCCGTGCACAACGCCGCTTTCCTATTGGTGGAGAAGGGATCTGTGTTCACACCTGTCGGACAAAAACACATGGCGACATCAGCATCATAACAAGCAACCAACCAGTTTTCCCTTTTATAAACACACAAATCATCTACTAGCCAAGTAACTGAGCAGCTTCTCACCACTTTGGGAAAACTAGAAATCACAAACAGTGGCAATAGTTCAAGTTAAACATGGAACTTTTCTCCATTGTTATAATAATGGGAGTGACGACTGGAAAGTGTTATTCTACTGTAAAGCGATGACGTCAGCTACAACAACACTCACGCTCTTCTACCTTGTAAAACAAAGTGAACAAAATGGGAGGAGGGCTTGTGATTTTTTTTTTGCTGATGGCTGAAGTCACCCCTCTTCCTCCCCCACCCCACCCCACCTCCCCTCTACTCCTGCAGGAATGTCTCTGTGCAGCTTGACTCGGCTTCTGCATACCAATCAGATCTGGCCTCAGTTCAGCTTCTCCTGTTTCAGCTCTCACTCCACTCCCGTCCTGTCAGCTTCAATGTCTCTCTCTCTCTCTCTCTCTCTCTCTCTCTCTCTCTCTCTCTCTCACTGTTTGTGTGTGTGTGTAAATCAGCTGACCTGTATGTGTGTGTTTCTTCATTACTGTGTTGTGTAACCGATCGTTACAACAGTTTATTCACTCTGAGAAAACTAGCGGTGCTAAAGCTCCTTTCAAACCTTCAAATTACATAAACATAGTGGTGGTGGGTAATTACTGTATTTTGTGCACTATTTATAACCTGTGCTGTATGGAAGTTTCCTTTAAATAACTGTTCAAGGTCTAAAGATATACAATTTTGTGTAACCCCCTGTTTTATCACAGCCTATAATTCGTTGTCTGGGATCAATAAAAAGAGAAATTAGCCCAGTTTCTTATCCTACAGCTATTTATGGTTGAAAATAGCACTTTTAGAAAGTCAGTGAATTATTTGTTATAATGATTTTGTTTTAAAATATATTTGTCATCAGTTTATCCAAGAAAGAGCCAAAGAAAGAGGCAGACAGTAAAATGGGACCGTTGCACGATCAAATGCTGTGATATGATTCTACTTTCTACAGACACACTTACAGTAAATAACAAGCTTAAAATGACTGACAGCTTTTGAGGAGATCACAATGAAAACTGAATCACAAAGATGAGTCAGTGCGTGCATTGCCTCAAGTGGGATGCCTACCTCTTGATTAAAGTTGTTGAAAAGACTCTTCTTATCTCAGATTAGGATATGTATATTAAATATTAATAATAATAACTATAATCATATAAACAACAGCTGAACATCTCTTTTCTTTCTAACTGAAGTCAGAGTTCACATTCACAAACAAACCTGCTTGAAATACAAAGACCCAAACAAGAAAGAGAAACTTACAGTAAAAGAGATGAAGACAAACATGTTTTGTATTTCCTGTCTTTGAAAGGGCTTAACACAGATTCCGCAGTGACAGAAAGTGTTATTTTGTAAGACCAGGGGAGACGAGTCAGGACATACAGCCAGCTGATTGAGAAATATGTGTGTGCGTGTGTTACAGTAACCTGGATCCACTCCCAATGGGAAATGGCAGCGCTCTCAGTAGAGAGGCTGGGAGAAAAGAAAGAAAGAAATTCCTGAGATAAAGCAGAATTCCTGGATTAGCATCTGCATTAGCATGTTAGCACAGGGTCTGACTGTGGGCTGTGTCGACTGTGCAAACTTGTCCTGGTACAAAAGGCTTTCAACACAAGAGCAGCTCAGCACAGAGCAGATCAGCTGGCTGTTTTGTCTGGATCTGAAAGTCCACACAGAAAACCAGGACACCACGGTCAATATCAGTTTAAGATTAACTATCCATACATTATTGGTAAACAGAGTGGTGTTTTTTTTAACTCTTGACTAAGACTAATGATTTTCAGACTTTGCATATTTAACACCGTGCTGCTGCAGTTTGTTCATCTGAGAGCAGTCCAGACCTGCATAACATAACAAAAACTCAGAAACAGCTTTCTTTCCCACAGTGCTGTTCTCTCGAATAAGCTCTGCACATTGTTTCTGTTAAATCCGACAACACGCAGATCGGTCACTCACTAATATGACACGAGATCCAGGCACTATAATCACACACAGGCTCACAAAACTACACATGGAAGAAGGTCACGCGCTGCCTGGGATACATAAAAACTCTCTGCACATGCTCACGTCAATCACGTTACAGTCACTCTCTTGACAGACATTAAGTGAGCTGTGAAAAGAGCATATTTAATTATTCATTCTATTTATTTTTATTTACTTTATGGACATTTTTCAAGAGTTTATTACAGTGCTGCACTGAGCCCATTCTGAATAATAAAAGTTATTCATGGTTTAACAGTAAAATATTGAGCCTCCAAAACATATTTGTCACAAGTATTTGAACCATATTTGAGTGATCATTGCAAAAAAAAAAAAGTCTATGTAAACAGGAGGGATATTGGCTGATTAATCAGTTTCAGAGTTTTCACACTCCAATAAGAGTAGGCCTATCAGCCCCAAAAATCCCAGATCGGTGGAGCCCTAGAAATAATTCAAATTAATGGTCAGATCATAAATAAATATAACGGCTTAGCCACATTATCCAGGAAACTCTTGACTTTTTGTCTTAGAGAAACATTAAGGAGAGGAAACTGTGACACGGGGATTTATAGTGAGGGGAAAATGACCGATTCAGCCTGACACAGTTTTGCTGGCTTTCAGTCTGAATGGGACAAGAAGCAGCCAGAGCAAGCTCCTCCTCACTGTCTGAATGGATTCAACAGTGGAAAATGAACTTCTTAGTTTTCTAGTGGAGCGATATGGTACGCTACATGAAGTTATCTCTTTCACCCACACTCTCTCCATCTTTGACGTATCTGTGTTAAAAGGTGATTAGAAGCCAGCTTCTTTTACAACTGGGAGGGAGAGCTGATAAGTGCACACATACACACTGCTGAAGAGCGATAGGGCAGTGGAGGGTTAATGACTGTCAGCTGAGTCACTGCCTTGTATGTTATTTTGGGGTCTGGAGGGTGGGGGGATGGAGCTTGGCAGGTTTAGGGGGTCACATGGTTCCCTGTGCTGAGAAAACCATGTGACGGCACACTCCTTCCTGTCTCTCTCGCTCTCTCTGTGTGACCTCTGACCTCCGTGTTGACACCAGGATGGAAACCAGCTGCTCTGCAGAGCGAGGCCACGAGAGCGGGCGACTAACTGGGAAACAACAACACCACGGAAGAAGACTGATGTCAGTTCTCTCACAGGCTGCCATGACGGAGATTTGCTTTGTTCTGTTCCACGATCGAGTGCCCTCAGAGACGAGGGGCCGATGTGTCTGCTGCCGGTTTCACTGTTGTTTTCTAAAGCTGCTTTTTGCCTTTATTTATAGAACAGGGCGGTGGAGAGGCGACGCAACATGAGACAAGATCACAGGAAAACAAAAGATCACTGTTGTAGGTGAAACCTTTTGCTGCACGAGGGGATTTTGTTTTTTGCTTTGCTGCCTCACACTACAAGAACATTTATTTGATATTTCATTCATTGCGTTTTAATACTACAGTTTTTATTTTATTTTAAGGGTTGGCCTCTCTTCATGTGTTGCATCAGCCATGTCTAATAGTTTGGTTTCATTGGACCATATTAAGAGACATTTGTCTCAGCAGAGACGAGACCTTCCATTGTAATGTATTAAAGGTCACACAAGAGTTTTTCTTCTATGAAGCATTGACCTATTTATTTCAGTTTGATTGAGTTTTGACTTTTGTCTTACGTCACACTGGGGACGTATTTACGTATTCGCACACAAAAAAATATATAATTTTTAATATTTACATATTTGCATATTTTTATTTTACACTCAAGTAGGTATAGGCACTATTTTATGCCATCTCACTCCCTACCATCTGCAAAAAAACACAGCTTTGGCGATCACATGATCGCATTGTCTGAAATCGCAATTTAGATCAGTAAACAATAAATAGTTCAGCCCTTATACACACCCAACATGTTCATCACAAAAAGACGAAGTGCAGCAAATGTGTGAACAAAGAACTGACAGGGCGGGAAACACAGTGGAGACACAGATCCTCGTACAGTCACTACAGTCCATGTCTGTGAAGTGACAGAGAAAGAGGAAATGAAAACTGATGTAGCAAAACCAACTAACGTAACTGTTTTTCTCCTTCTCTTCAACAACAGAGTGATTACAGCAGTGAGGAAGTGGATCTCTGTACCTACAAACATTGAAACCCAGAAAACTTTGCGCAAAAAAGCATTTTTTTTAAATTCAAGGATTAAGATTAAAATAATCAAGGGTCTTAAAATTCTGCAGTTAAATTTACATGAAAAATGCAATGGGCCTTTTTCTTTACTTTCCTCTTATTCCCTCCCTTTTTCTCTCACTGAGTCCACCTGCAACAATTGGCTCATTAGCATCATGTGACCAAACACAGTGTTATGATAAAAAAAAAAAATCTCTGCCACATTCAAATGATTCCCAGGATTTGGGTCCAGGACTGGACTGGATTTTGTAGGTCTGGATTTGAACCACAGTTCACCCCATAGAGACCTCAGCCGTGGTGCACATAAAGGATATTTCTAGTCTAACTGCCTGTTTTCAGCTTTGACTGAATGTACGACAATAAGAGACCATAAATAACCTGGAACATGAGACAGAATAACCATGTTAAAATGTCTTTAAAACACCAAGACCGTTACAGCATTACATGCAGTCGTGTTCACTTCTCGTTGTGAACTGACCTCCACTAAATCGCTTCCCATGTCAATTTTCAATGTGTTTTGAACTCTGACACAAAAAAGTCCTGTGGTTGTTCAATGTCCAGCCAGCTTGACAGAGGGGTGACTGACCCCAAGACTGTTTACATCCCAGTCTCTAGAGCTGCAGGTGAAATAACAGATGGAGGAGGAGGGGGCGAGTGAAAGGAAGGACAGTGACACATGTTTTTACATTTTTGTGAGAATATCCCCATACCCAGCAGTACTGGTGGGAATCAGTTCTCCATTTGCTAAACATTTTCTCACTATTCCTTTCTGTTATCATCAAGATGCATGATACTGTATAGTTTCTTTGTGCTCTTGTCGATAATTTTAACTTTGTTTAACCTTAATTTAGGATTTAGTCCGTGTGCTGTTCATTTATACAACAACAAAAAACATCCTTGTACCATTACTGTCTTATGCATTGTCATTCAATAAAAAGACATGTAAAGACAGGAATCAATCTTCTCTGACACTTGATTTTCTCTCTGTGAAAGGAACAATGTAGGTGATAAAGCTGCTTTAATTTAGAGAACTGGCCTTTGTCTCAATGGATCAAGCGGCTTAGAAACATTGGACAATGAACTTGAAGGATAGACTGAAATATCATTCAGCCATATACATAAAGGGACTTTAAGAGACATACAGTCTTGCTAATTTCAGCTTTGCTAACAATTATAGTGCAGACACAGAAAGTGAGGCACCAGCTATCCTGTTTTCTGAGGCTCACCCTCTAACAAATTATATGTATTTTTGTTGGCACAGTTGTATGACAGTCTCTCATAAACCAAAATGTTAGCAGCAGCACCAAGGTTTGCTCTTCACACTCTGCCCTCGGTTGTTTCAGTAACAATGGCACTGGACTCTGGACCTCAAGTCAGTGTCCAGTACCTGATCACAACCCCATCCATCATCACTCATCCCTACTGTATATTTTAGACATACTGTAGAAAAAAGAAAACTCAGTGATTGCCTTTTATTTACAAATTTGTGCTAGCACTCACATTTTATACTAGCAATCAAACCTATTCCTTTTTCTTGTTAGAATCTAAAAAAATATTTTAGGAAAACAGTCACTGCAACATGAGGATTGTCACTCAAGCTTACATTTTAAACATATTAGATGAACTTGTAAAATAAAAAGGAGGAAAACTCTGGCCCAGTTCTTATTGAGGTGGTGTTCAGATTTAATACCCACAATGCTTTAGTTTCCACAAAGACAGCAGAGACAGGACGTTCTTATTTCTTTTAAGAGTCACTGACCAGGAGTACTGTGGAAAATTAGTCAACTTGAAATGCGTGCGCGTGTGCAGCTCAGAGAGATGACCAGAGGGAACACACACATGCACGCACGCACACACACAACCTGAGGCAATCGTAAAAGAGTGACTTCAGCTACAGTCCAGACAAAAAATCCATGCCCAGACACAGACTGACAGGAAGATGGTAGTGGGTTGAAACTACACCGCATCAGCCTGGTAACTGTCTGAAACAACAAACACCAACATGGCACCCGTGACAGTGACACCACAACATCAAGGATAGCTGACAATATCCCAACAGAAAGACTAGCATAGCATTTAAATATTTTTTTTAACCTCTCAACATTTTACACACCTGCCATCACGTGTACTACTGCAACAAATCCCATCAAAATACCAATAGAAGTTGGGCTACAAAGTCAAAACATTATTTTGAGCACAATAAGTGGTGTGTTGTCGAAGAGAAGCCCTGGACAACAGATCATACTCTCAAGGCATAAAGGAGCATGTGGTATGTGACGCAACACATCACATACATCCATTCTAAATAGAAAAGCAATTACAAGAAACCTGCGGGAGAGCAGAACCACAAATAACGGTATAAAAGTAATTGAAGAAAATGAAAAGACTGACACATAAATCAGGATAAAAAGGAGCACTATACTATATATGGACCAAAAAAAGAGGAAATATCAACTGGTGACAAGTGAAGGAGAAACTGTGGACTGAATGATCGATGAACATCCTTCCAGCATTCATTAGCCTAAATTAACCTAACGTGAATTAAGACCTTAGTGCAAAAAAGAGTGAACAGTCCATCTGAACAGCAGCCCATGATCATTAAATCAAAAAAAATTTCCACTGACTCAACATTAACTAGTAAAGCTGCTGCTGCTGCTGATGTTTATAATTTGTAAGGAGACATTTAACATAGAAACTTGGACAGCTCATTGGTCATCTATAAACTCACTCGAAAATTTTATTGTATGGTCTTTAAATTGTTCATCAATGTATGTAAACCTGAAACCACAGAAACAGGGATTACGGAGCGGTGTTCAACTCAGTTGGTAGAGCACCCGCCCATTGTGTTGAGGCTATAATCCTCACTGCAGGTGACCCGGGTTCGAATCCTGTATGGAGCGCTCCTATCCTGCATTTCTCTCAACTCTCCTATCCATAAAAAGGCGAAAATGCCCCCCCAAAAAAGAAAGAAACGGAGATTACAATACCACCACTACACCTCACTCCACCTTCTGCACCAATCCACTGACACACTTTTTCTGGCCACTGAATATTTATATTTATCCTGCTCACTCCCCAGTATGCTCGGTAAAGATGACTCTTATTTCTTGTCTGCCCCAGAGGAGCTCTTCTTTCTCTTACTCTTTGTCCTCCCTTTGTCCTTTCAGTTGTTTTTATTGTATGGATTTTTTAATTCCTATGAATCGAAGCTCTGTAAAGGTGGTGTACATTGGACGTGTTTTTGCGACCTCTGAGAAATCTCTTTTACTGTGCTTTAGAGATAAAACTGCCTTAAGACAGTCAGTCGGGCCTGGCAGTCTGTTTGTGTAGTTCAGATTTAGAATCGAGCCTCTATAATTACATCAGTCCAAATACAGAAGATGTTTGACTCACAGACCACACAATCTGTCTACGTCTGTCTATAATTATGTATTTCAGAAACCTAGTTCACACACAAACACACCCAGAGAGGTTATTATATGTGAATATTACAGACACGGCAAGAGATAAGAAGAATAAACCCTGTCAAAGTTGTAATAAAGAGGGCCTACGATGGGACAGAGTCTAGTAGTAGAAAGCGATCCTGGTCTGTGCTCGCCCCTGTGCTTAGTCTAAACTGTACTGATGACCTCCCGGTGACCGATAATTTTGATCTCATAATTAATTCTATCCAAAGTGTTTTTATAGGAAAAGTGTGGGAGATTAAATCTCAATAAAGTACAATAACATGAAAACAGTGGCTACCAAGCACAGAAACCTACTTGTCAATTATGAAACACCTGTTGGTGTTCCTTTTATAGAAACGCTATACTGTAAGAGTTGATGACACATTAGAACACAGTAGCGTGACCATGCGCAAACTGAGCCAGTTAGGTTGAAAACATAACTGAGCCTGGTAATGTTAGTGCATCTGCTGCTATTGTTCTGATAAACACAATGTAGGTAATTCAATAAAACAATAAAAACAATTGTATAGTGTTCTTCATTACGTTTGTTGTGTTAAACTTAATAAATATTTAAATCAAAAATGACTATCTGATAACTTCAAATCTTACTCATGAGTTACAGGGAACATTTGAGCTTGATAAAAATAGTGATTCGAGTTATATTGTGATATACACTACTCACAAAAAGTTAGTGGAACTTCAGCTTTTGGATGAAATTTCAGAATGCACCTAAAATGTAGGTGAAGTTCATTTGACCTTCTCTAAACTTTTAAACGCACATGTCCAACTGTTCAGTGTTTCAGTACTTATATGCCATTCTCTAACGAGGTGAATAACCACAAAAATCACAACAAGGGTCTGATCCATGAAGCAACCACTAAATGGTTCAATTACAATTTGTATTTCAACAGCCTTCTTCATCATGCTGCTCACATTTAAATCATGAGAATCACAAGAATGTGTCGTCATGTGTCGAAGTGTTGTCAGAGAAGAGTTGCCACAACTGAGTGTCATCAGCAGGTTGCAACAGAGACACCAAGACTTGAAGAAGAAGTGGACGTTATTTGGTCACATGACAAGTTATTGAGACATTGACATTTTTTGTTGTGGTGTATCACCCACCACTGTTGTTGCTTTCCTTTCAAGACATTGTCTGATGATATAATATCACTGTTGCGTGAACTTTTTATAAATACAGGGTACCAGATGATGAATATTGAAGAGACAGCATGAGATATAATAATAAAGCCCAGCGTCAAACAGTTTATGAGTCTCTTTAAAGGTTCAGTGTGTAATGGTTGGTGAGGTTTATTGAAAAAATATGCATTGGAATATCGTACAAATGGTAAAACTGGTCAAAATGTGCTGCGACACAAGCACGGAGGATTTTACATAAGAATACTACAGAGGCAGCAGAGCAGCTCTATTACAGCAGTTAATACAGGAAGCTGTGTGTGTAAACATTTCACTGGGGAAAGCCACAATGTGGTAACTACAGTACAGTTACCACAGTGCTGCTGTGTACCTCGTATTAAAAGAAACTGCAATCATTAATAAGAGTGCTGTCGAGAGCCATTGTTTACTGATGTTTTGCCCCCTTTCCAGTACATCTCCTGGTGGGGGGGCAGTGGTTATGTGTGGACATCTCCCCACCAACGCCTGCAGCTGCCCCTACTGGGGTGCCTTACTACCCCACAAGCCTTTCCTGCCTCTTCAGTCGGCTCTTTAATGGTCCTCTGTAGACCTGCGCCTGTCACTCCAGCTGCCCGCAAAAGATGGATCTTTGCCTTCCCAACAAAGCCCTGATCTCCACGGTGTGGATGGTTGCAACCCAGCCTGCCTCCCAGCACTCTGCTGCCAAGTCAAAGTACTTGAGCTGCTTGAACTCATTTCCGGCTGGTATCCATTCCTCACAGGGGACAGTGTGTTTGATGATGGCGCCCTTGCATGCAGCTGAGGACCACAAGACGTCTGGTCTGAATGTGGGCTCAACCCTCATCTCCCATGATATGCCTACAATGCCCACTCTTAAGAAGTGCAGGAGCTTTTGCTGATCTGCTGTGGTGTTGTGGGACGCATCTCCAGGAGCTCAGTTAGCTTCTGTAGCACCTGGTTGTGTCTCCACCTGTAGCGCCCCTGCGCCAACGCTACCTTGCACCCTGACAGGATGTGATGGAGGCCTGCACCAATGCCATCGCCCAGGGGGCACTTGTCCTCATTTCCAAACTAACAGGAGAGGTTCTTGGGGCATGTTAAGGTGTCATAGGCTGCTCTTACTGCGAAGCTGAGCCGAGCCTGGAGAATCCGCCAAATCTCCACCCAGCTAATTACCCTGGCTGCGGTGCCTTCCCACCTTGTCCACGCCCCTTGCTGATTTTGGACATGGCCTTGATGTAAAGGTGCTCTTTTTCTGCCTGTATGACCTCCTCCACCACCATCTTATTACTTTGCTCCCTTGAGGTTTTGTACCAGATTGGTGCTGTGCTTTTCCGCCCAAAGCCTGTGCAGTTGCTTTACACCCGACCCATGGCCTCTTCGTGCTGCAACCTGCTAATGGCTCGATCCACAGCTGCTAGTTACATATTTTTTTTTTATACATGTTCGAAAATAAAATAAATTCATTCATTCATTTGTCTGTGTGACTGTGCGTTCACACCAAAAGCTTCCAAAGCGTCAAAAACGCTCGAGGGGGAGCGTCAGAGCAGACAGCTCCCAAAACGACAAATATTACCAGCCACTTTGGCCGCTTGTCACGTGACTGACGTCAAACTTCGATCGCGCTGGTCATTGGGGAGCCGAAATACAATTTTTTAAAAAAAAAAGGCATCTCTCTCTATTCTGACAGGTTGTTGCCGGTTGCCGCTTAACCGCGTCATAGCTAATTACCATAAAGTTAACCTGGGCTCAACTTCTCGTCTGGTGATGCTTTGGAAGCGCGGCAACGCCTGTTGACGCTTTGAACTCTCCTTGAAAATGAATTGACTTCCGGCGTTGTTGACGCTTTGGAAGCTTTTGGTGTGAGCGCACAGTGAGAGTTCTGCTGTCCTCCCAAGGCTCCAGATTGATTGTTCTTCCAAGCGTGGTATTTCCTTGCCTCCTAAAATAATCATTATACTGTTGTTTCTCGCTTCCTTCCTGAAGGACAGACTTCAAGACTGGTCATTTCAGCCGTCTTGCCACCTGCCTGGATCAGAATGACTTCAAAAGCTGCAAGGAGCATTATTGGTGAGATGGAGCAGACCATCACAATGTCAGCTGTTGACAACCTTTTAACAAGCCTTCAGTGGAGAAGCATGTATTGAACTTGCAGAAGTACTTTGCAATAATGTTGGACATGGTGGTTCTTGGCGTGGCAGAGAGTCGTTAGCCAGGTCAAGCCACACTACATGCAGGTCACTTCTTTCCCTCTTGAAGCACTGTATCTGCTCGCAGATAATGGTTGCATGTCCCTCTTGGTCGCTTGTTCGGGTTCTCCGCCATGTTGCTTCTAGCAGCGCTCTCATCCCCCCTCCCTTCTCGTTGTCAAGTAAAACCGAGTAGAGTGCATTTCCTGTGCGCCAGTGCGGAAATGTCACCCAAGAGATCAAATACAAAAAGAACAAATACTGAAAAATACAGTGAGGTGTTAGACGAGCCAAACGGCTTCCTCTTGTAGTGGCTTGGGTGAAATGGATGTATAGACACGTAGAAGTTACGAATATATAGACACGTAGAAGTTACGCATATATAGACACGTAGAAGTTACGCACTATAGGGGCGGTGTTTAGCTCAGTTGGTAGAGCACCCGCCCCATGTGTAGAGGCTATACCCCCGGTTCGAGTCCCGCGTCGGACGGCCCTATCCTGCGTGTCACCCCCCCCCCCTATGCATCCCATTTCCTGTCACTCTCTGAACTGTCCTATCTCATAAAAGCATGAAAAGCCAAAAAAAAGGAAGGAAGTTACGCACTATAGCTTTAAGCAAAACAATTCAAAAGACAACAGGCTTCTATTTGTCACATGTGATAGTAAAGAGTAAGTTTTGGATGAATAAAGTTGGTGAAAAGATTACCCATAAATACCTTGACATCTGATAAAACAATTAACCCAGAGGACAATAGTAGAATTGTCAGAAGAATAGAAGAATACAATTAATTGATTGACATTATCACATACACATTGCCTAGACGTTGTTAAAGGAGGTTCAACTTAGGGCCTAAAATGTTATGTAGGTCAAAAGGCGACAATAAGCAACAGCTGGGCAACCCACAGAAAACTACAGGCCTGGTTATAAGTGAAGTGAAGGTTGGGTGAAGTGTGAGAGAGTATATTTAAGCATACAAAAGATGCAGATGGGCAACTAACCCACTGAAAAAAATTGTACAAAACAGCAAACTGTTAAGTGTGGAGACACACTAAGCACCCCCCCACACACACATACACACACCTCAACCCCCTCCCCACACACACACAGTCCTCCGCTCTTCCTCTGTTTCTGCCTCTCATCGGTGTCACGCTCCTTCACTTTCCTCTCTTTACACTTCCAACCACAACAAACTGAGTGAAAACGACCCGCGCAAAATTTGCGGAAAATTGCACTAAGTTTGGTGGTAACTCTCCGAAGTTTCTTGTTGAAGTTTCCACCGCGCTGCCACACACACGCACACACACTCACATACACACGCACACACACAACCCATGAACACACGTGCGCGCACATACATGCACAAACACAAACATACACACACACCAAAGCCCTGACACACACCGAGCCGGGAAAACAGGCCACAGCTCCGGTGAGAAGAAGCTGAGGGGCGGATAGACTCACGTGAAGCAGCGGCGGTGCTCGGATGGTTTTTCTCCTTCTCATTGTGTGAAGCTGCGGATCAGTGAGGCCACGGTGATGCAGCGCAGGGAGGCCCCGCCCGGGAGGGGGAGGACCTGAAGGGTGGTGGTGGGGGGAGTAGCCTACTCTTTTTTCTTTCTTTTTTTTTTAATTTATGTGAGGTTTGCAGTGTGGGTGTATGTTAACTAAGTCAGAACTCCAAACCCATTCTACTGGTGGAGCTTATGCAGGTACAGTAACCATAGGCCTAATGCACATGGCTGATTGTCAATCAGCTGATAAGGAGGAATTAAATGAAAATTAAATTACATGAATAAAACAAACAAACAAACAAACAAAAAACAGCAGCTGAGTTGCATTAGCATCACCCAAACAAATTACAGTGGCAATTTCATTAGCCTACACATCACTTTTCTATGTGACTTTTGATATTAGGCTATTTCAAGCTTCTGTGTTATCAAAAAATATTAGCGTCTGCTACTGTATACTCTGCATGGACAATGTCTATGTATGTTGTATCTATTCCTATCAAATAAAGCAGAAATAAAAAACAAATTAACAAGTTGGCCTGGGTCAATGAACAAACATCCAACAGACACAACATCCTCTTCCCATCTGTTGATTGACATCCAGCATCACTCTCTAACTTTCACAGTAAACATTAAATCCATCAAGTGGTTATTACAATTCACACCAGTGACGCTTCACTGGTGTGAAAACAATAAGCAAATGGTGTGAAAGGTGTGTTGTGTGATGACAGAGAATATCATCCTAATATGCAGGTCCCACAAAAATCATTTTTTGTCCTTAAAAATAAATAAATAAGCACTAAAAACACATGGGATAGTCCCAACAGCAGTATGAGCAGGTTAACATGGATTATTATTTGCTAAAAGGTCAGATGGTGGAGACCAAAAACAGGGCTAAAACAGAGCCAATGAATTTTTGTTTGCAAGGTGAACAGGACTATATTGAAGCTCAAGTGGGCTATAACAACTGGATGTGTAACTAAGTAATTTTTAAATGTTTTTTAAAAGGACTAATAAAAGCTTCACCTTTGGTAGCAGCAATACATCTTACATTCATAAGTTGCCATCTTGATTCTCCAGCACGTCTCGCCTACTACCTGATACAACAGAGCCATCTAGTGGTTGAAAATAGCATCATAAAGGACCGGATGCAACGACATTCAAAGGTGATGATATGCCACTGTTGTGTTCACAAATAGTTGCTGCCCCCAAAGTGGCCAAAAACATGTCATTTCAGATTTAAATATTAACCAGTGCAGCTAAAAAACAAAACTTTTTGTACAGTTAATAAGAGACAAAAGGCATTGTTTTTCTTTACCTTTTTATTTATTTACTGTAAGTCCATACATATGGGAAACAAAGGAAAAGTCAAAACTGTTTTTTTTACGTTCATAGTTTTTCTTTATTAGCAGATCCCTGTTTAGGTGCTGGTATGTTTTACTGTTGGTGTTAAAAGAGAAATGACAACTAACTGATGTGTTTGGCAAATGATTGTAACGCTGGCCGAGGTTGCATAAATATTAACTTCCCCTTATCACAAAAATACAGGGTAGAGCTTGTACATCTCACACACAATTACACTTCCTGTCTGCCTTCACTGTAAAACATCTGTTTGTTTTGAGTTTGCCCTTTTCAAATGATTCTGCATGTGAGTGAATCACATGAAAAATAGCTTTTGTAGTCAATGAATCAATGTGATCAGTGGACGTCCTCACTCATCTCACAAATTGGAACCTGTTGAAGGCCCCAGAACAGCTGAGAGACACATGTTTCTCTGGCAGAGCGTGAGACAGGGAGTGAGGTCATCCTCTGGCCTCAAGCACTAATAGGAAATGACCGTCACAGAGGGAGAACACATCTGATACTATGTAGCGTAATTTTTTTCAAACTGTGTTGCTCTGTTGCTGCGCGTGTTGGCCTTGATCTGACAGCAACATCAGGGGGAAGTAAGGCTGCATTGAGACACGCGATTAGGCATTTGTATTAGTGAATAAACATGTGACAGACAGAGGACAGACAACAAAACCAACTTGACCCAAAACCTAAAACTCTGCTTTACAGTTTCCATATAATTTCTGTATGTTAATGTTCAAAAGGTCAAAGTTTATTAATATATCACATTTAAAACAAACCCTGTTACCAAAAGTGCTGTAAGAAACAGAGAAATTAAAACTCTATGAAACCAATGAGAATAATAACCATGACCAAACATAAAAAATGATCCTAATGATAATCTAAAAGATTCTAAATGGAACTTAAACACTGATTAAATATGAAGGATTGTTACCACATGATATTAGCCTGAAAATGAGTTTAAATTTCATATTTTCAAACACATACTTTTGTTGAAACAACTTTGTAAAGATGAAAAATACATAATAAAATCCAGTTCGAAGCCTGAACTGACACAGTGAGTCACTACAGGAAAGCTTTAGGCCATTGTGGGAAAACAGCAGCTG
>JARUPV020000056.1:0-24512 GCA_030347415.2 Decapterus maruadsi | reverse complement strand
TTAATTTTTAATTTTAATTTTAATTTTTTTAATTTTAATTTTAATTTTAATTTAATTTTAATTTTAATTTTAATTTTAATTTTAATTTTAATTTTAATTTTAATTTTAATTTTAATTTTAATTTTAATTTTAATTTTAATTTTAATTTTAATTTTAATTTTAATTTTAATTTTAATTTTAATTTTAATTTTAATTTTAATTTTAATTTTAATTTTAATTTTAATTTTAATTTTAATTTTAATTTTAATTTTAATTTTAATTTTAATTTTAATTTTAATTTTAATTTTAATTTTAATTTTAATTTTAATTTTAATTTTAATTTTAATTTTAATTTTAATTTTAATTTTTTAATTTTAATTTTAATTTTAATTTTAATTTTAATTTTAATTTTAATTTTAATTTTAATTTTAATTTTAATTTTAATTTTAATTTTAATTTTAATTTTAATTTTAATTTTAATTTTAATTTTAATTTAATTTTAATTTTAATTTTAATTTTTTAATTTTAATTTTAATTTTAATTTTAATTTTAATTTTAATTTTAATTTTAATTTTAATTTTAATTTTAATTTTAATTTTAATTTTAATTTTAATTTTAATTTTAATTTTAATTTTAATTTTAATTTTAATTTTAATTTTAATTTTAATTTTAATTTTAATTTTTTAATTTTAATTTTAATTTTAATTTTAATTTTAATTTTAATTTTAATTTTAATTTTAATTTTAATTTTAATTTTAATTTTAATTTTAATTTTAATTTTAATTTTAATTTTAATTTTAATTTTAATTTTAATTTTAATTTTAATTTTAATTTTAATTTTAATTTTAATTTTAATTTTAATTTTAATTTTAATTTTAATTTTAATTTTAATTTTAATTTTAATTTTAATTTTAATTTTTTTTAATTTTAATTTTAATTTTAATTTTAATTTTAATTTTAATTTTAATTTTAATTTTAATTTTAATTTTTTATTTTAATTTTAATTTTAATTTTAATTTTAATTTTAATTTTAATTTTAATTTTAATTTTAATTTTAATTTTAATTTTAATTTTAATTTTAATTTTAATTTTAATTTTAATTTTAATTTTAATTTTAATTTTAATTTTAATTTTAATTTTAATTTTAATTTTAATTTTAATTTTAATTTTAATTTTAATTTTAATTTTAATTTTAATTTTAATTTTAATTTTAATTTTAATTTTAATTTTTTTAATTTTAATTTTAATTTTAATTTTAATTTTAATTTTAATTTTAATTTTAATTTTAATTTTAATTTTAATTTTAATTTTAATTTTAATTTTAATTTTAATTTTAATTTTTTTAATTTTAATTTTAATTTTAATTTTAATTTTAATTTTAATTTTAATTTTAATTTTAATTTTAATTTTAATTTTAATTTTAATTTTAATTTTAATTTTAATTTTAATTTTAATTTTAATTTTAATTTTAATTTTAATTTTAATTTTAATTTTAATTTTAATTTTAATTTTAATTTTAATTTTAATTTTAATTTTAATTTTAATTTTAATTTTAATTTTAATTTTAATTTTAATTTTAATTTTAATTTTAATTTTAATTTTAATTTTTTTAATTTTAATTTTAATTTTAATTTTAATTTTAATTTTAATTTTAATTTTAATTTTAATTTTAATTTTAATTTTAATTTTAATTTTAATTTTAATTTTAATTTTAATTTTAATTTTAATTTTTTTAATTTTAATTTTAATTTTAATTTTAATTTTAATTTTAATTTTAATTTTAATTTTAATTTTAATTTTAATTTTAATTTTAATTTTAATTTTAATTTTAATTTTAATTTTAATTTTAATTTTAATTTTAATTTTAATTTTAATTTTAATTTTAATTTTAATTTTAATTTTAATTTTAATTTTAATTTTAATTTTTTAATTTTAATTTTAATTTTAATTTTAATTTTAATTTTAATTTTAATTTTAATTTTAATTTTAATTTTAATTTTAATTTTAATTTTAATTTTAATTTTAATTTTAATTTTAATTTTAATTTTAATTTTAATTTTAATTTTAATTTTAATTTTAATTTTAATTTTAATTTTAATTTTAATTTTAATTTTAATTTTAATTTTAATTTTAATTTTAATTTTAATTTTAATTTTAATTTTAATTTTAATTTTAATTTTAATTTTAATTTTAATTTTAATTTTAATTTTAATTTTAATTTTAATTTTAATTTTAATTTTAATTTTAATTTTAATTTTAATTTTAATTTTAATTTTAATTTTAATTTTAATTTTAATTTTAATTTTAATTTTAATTTTAATTTTAATTTTAATTTTAATTTTAATTTTAATTTTAATTTTAATTTTAATTTTAATTTTAATTTTAATTTTAATTTTAATTTTAATTTTAATTTTAATTTTAATTTTAATTTTAATTTTAATTTTAATTTTAATTTTAATTTTAATTTTAATTTTAATTTTAATTTTAATTTTAATTTTAATTTTAATTTTAATTTTAATTTTAATTTTAATTTTAATTTTAATTTTAATTTTAATTTTAATTTTAATTTTAATTTTAATTTTAATTTTAATTTTAATTTTAATTTTAATTTTAATTTTAATTTTAATTTTAATTTTAATTTTAATTTTAATTTTAATTTTAATTTTAATTTTAATTTTAATTTTAATTTTAATTTTAATTTTAATTTTAATTTTAATTTTAATTTTAATTTTAATTTTAATTTTAATTTTAATTTTAATTTTAATTTTAATTTTAATTTTAATTTTAATTTTAATTTTAATTTTAATTTTAATTTTAATTTTAATTTTAATTTTAATTTTAATTTTTTTAATTTTAATTTTAATTTTAATTTTAATTTTAATTTTAATTTTAATTTTAATTTTAATTTTTTAATTTTAATTTTAATTTTAATTTTAATTTTAATTTTAATTTTAATTTTAATTTTAATTTTAATTTTAATTTTAATTTTAATTTTAATTTTAATTTTAATTTTAATTTTAATTTTAATTTTAATTTTAATTTTAATTTTAATTTTAATTTTAATTTTAATTTTAATTTTAATTTTAATTTTAATTTTAATTTTAATTTTAATTTTAATTTTAATTTTAATTTTAATTTTAATTTTAATTTTAATTTTAATTTTAATTTTAATTTTAATTTTAATTTTAATTTTAATTTTAATTTTAATTTTAATTTTAATTTTAATTTTAATTTTAATTTTTTAATTTTAATTTTAATTTTAATTTTAATTTTAATTTTAATTTTAATTTTAATTTTAATTTTAATTTTAATTTTAATTTTAATTTTAATTTTAATTTTAATTTTAATTTTAATTTTAATTTTAATTTTAATTTTAATTTTAATTTTAATTTTAATTTTAATTTTAATTTTAATTTTAATTTTAATTTTAATTTTAATTTTAATTTTAATTTTAATTTTAATTTTAATTTTAATTTTAATTTTAATTTTAATTTTAATTTTAATTTTAATTTTTTTTAATTTTAATTTTAATTTTAATTTTAATTTTAATTTTAATTTTAATTTTAATTTTAATTTTAATTTTAATTTTAATTTTAATTTTAATTTTAATTTTAATTTTAATTTTAATTTTAATTTTTTAATTTTAATTTTAATTTTAATTTTAATTTTAATTTTAATTTTAATTTTAATTTTAATTTTAATTTTAATTTTAATTTTAATTTTAATTTTAATTTTAATTTTAATTTTAATTTTTTAATTTTAATTTTAATTTTAATTTTAATTTTAATTTTAATTTTAATTTTAATTTTAATTTTTTAATTTTAATTTTAATTTTAATTTTAATTTTAATTTTAATTTTAATTTTAATTTTAATTTTAATTTTAATTTTAATTTTAATTTTAATTTTAATTTTAATTTTAATTTTAATTTTAATTTTAATTTTAATTTTAATTTTAATTTAATTTTAATTTTAATTTTAATTTTAATTTTAATTTTAATTTTAATTTTAATTTTAATTTTAATTTTAATTTTAATTTTAATTTTAATTTTAATTTTAATTTTAATTTTAATTTTAATTTTAATTTTAATTTTAATTTTAATTTTAATTTTAATTTTAATTTTAATTTTAATTTTAATTTTAATTTTAATTTTAATTTTAATTTTAATTTTAATTTTAATTTTAATTTTAATTTTAATTTTAATTTTAATTTTAATTTTTTTAATTTTAATTTTAATTTTAATTTTAATTTTAATTTTTTAATTTTAATTTTAATTTTAATTTTAATTTTAATTTTAATTTTAATTTTAATTTTAATTTAACCCTAACCCTTTTATTTTAAACTCATCAATTCCTTATCCTAACCCTAACCTTTTAGGGATTTTTCCACAGGCCAATTTACTCCTTTAAAATTGATCACTAAAATTAATAATTTTACTTTGCGATAGTATGCACAGAAAACCTAGATTCTCCTAAAAGTTTGACTTTGGCAGACTGGGGAGCTCTCTGGGAAGGACGTGCTTAAAATTTACCAAGGCCATATAGGGTACCTTTAACTAGGATTTTTTTACGCATACTGACTTTTTTATTGACTTTACAATCTGGATTCTAATATTATACATAGACTTTGAAAGTGGGCTTTTCAATTGGGCATCGAACACACCCCGGGGCTTGATCATCGGCGGGGCCACCGAGGGGGGGTGTATAGTTGTAATGGCCGAAACACCCTGTGATCCCAAGGTATACTACTGATGATGTGTTCGCAATCTCACTAATTACTACAAACAGCTGCCACTGCCCACCAATTACCTGACTTAGACTAAAATTTAATGTTAAAATTTAAAAACTTTTACTCTACTAGAAGAAAGAAGAACAGAAGACAAGAAAGAAGAAAGAAGAACTAGATGACCAGTTGTTATTCTTGTCGGTTCTCCTCGTGTCTTGGGGATTTATTAGAGAAGTTTCAAGAGCGTGTGCCAGGTCCTTTTCAGGGCCTCCTTTGATCCCTTTATACCAAACCGGCCCACCGTTGGGTGGCACGGGAAGGGTCACTGGTTAATATTATTCACCTAACCAGCCGGAGCCTTGCTTCTCTATCTATTCCTCAAGCGAGAACCGATGGATATCAACAAAAGAAGACCAGGATACAGAAGCAGATGTGATGTGCCCTCCTGCCAGAAGAATACGGAAGAACAACATTACGTAACACTTACAACATTTTTTTACTGACTTGACTGTGCCTTTAAATTTGACCCAAGCTTCTCTGTCAGATACGATTTGGGACAGACGATGAGGTATTCATTACCTCATGCTCTGTCAGATACGAATTGGGACAGAGAATGACTTTACTTTTGCCGCAACCTCTGTCAGATACTACATTGGGACAGAACACAGGCAATTTGAAATTGACTATTTGACTTTTGCCACAACCTCTGTCAGATACTACATTGGGACAGAACACATGGCAATTTGACTTGACTTTTTGACGTAGGACTCCTTTAAAATTAATTTAATTTAAATGATGAGCTCATCTAGTATTTATCTTAACCTTTACTTTAAAAATTAGCTTTTATTTTAAACTCATCAATTCCTTATCCTAACCCTAACCTTTTAGGGCACAGGCCAATTTACTCCTTTAAAATTGATCACTAAAATTAATAATTTTACTTTGCGATAGTATGCACAGAAAACCTAGATTCTCCTAAAAGTTTGACTTTGGCAGACTGGGGAGCTCTCTGGGAAGGACGTGCTTAAAATTTACCAAGGCCATATAGGGTACCTTTAACTAGGATTTTTTTACGCATACTGACTTTTTTATTGACTTTACAATCTGGATTCTAATATTATACATAGACTTTGAAAGTGGGCTTTTCAATTGGGCATCGAACACACCCGGGGCTTGATCAACCTCGGCGGGGCCGTCCGAGGGGAGGGTGTATAGTTGTAATGGCCTTTCCTGGGGAACACCCTGTGATCCCAAGGTATACTACTGATGATGTGTTCGCAATCTCACTAATTACTACAAACAGCTGCCACTGCCCACCAATTACCTGACTTAGACTAAAATTTAATGTTAAAATTTAAAAACTTTTACTCTACTAGAAGAAAGAAGAACAGAAGACAAGAAAGAAGAAAGAAGAACTAGATGACCAGTTGTTATTCTTGTCGGTTCTCCTCGTGTCTTGGGGATTTATTAGAGAAGTTTCAAGAGCGTGTGCCAGGTCCTTTTCAGGGCCTCCTTTGATCCCTTTATACCAAACCGGCCCACCGTTGGGTGGTTTCCTGGGAAGGGTCACTGGTTAATATTATTCACCTAACCAGCCGGAAAATTGCTTCTCTATCTATTCCTCAAGCGAGAACCGATGGATATCAACAAAAGAAGACCAGGATACAGAAGCAGATGTGATGTGCCCTCCTGCCAGAAGAATACGGAAGAACAACATTACGTAACGTACAACATTTTTTTACTGACTTGACTGTGCCTTTAAATTTGACCCAAGCTTCTCTGTCAGATACGATTTGGGACAGACGATGAGGTATTCATTACCTCATGCTCTGTCAGATACGAATTGGGACAGAGAATGACTTTGACTTTTGAACACGCAACCTCTGTCAGATACTACATTGGGACAGAACACAGGCAATTTGAAATTGACTATTTGACTTTTGCCACAACCTCTGTCAGATACTACATTGGGACAGAACACATGGCAATTTGACTTGACTTTTTGACGTAGGACTCCTTTAAAATTAATTTAATTTAAATGATGAGCTCATCTAGTATTTATCTTAACCTTTACTTTAAAAATTAGCTTTTATTTTAAACTCATCAATTCCTTATCCTAACCCTAACCTTTTAGGGCACAGGCCAATTTACTCCTTTAAAATTGATCACTAAAATTAATAATTTTACTTTGCGATAGTATGCACAGAAAACCTAGATTCTCCTAAAAGTTTGACTTTGGCAGACTGGGGAGCTCTCTGGGAAGGACGTGCTTAAAATTTACCAAGGCCATATAGGGTACCTTTAACTAGGATTTTTTTACGCATACTGACTTTTTTATTGACTTTACAATCTGGATTCTAATATTATACATAGACTTTGAAAGTGGGCTTTTCAATTGGGCATCGAACACACCCCGGGGCTTGATCAACCTCGGCGGGGCCGTCCGAGGGGGAGGGTGTATAGTTGTAATGGCCGAAACACCCTGTGATCCCAAGGTATACTACTGATGATGTGTTCGCAATCTCACTAATTACTACAAACAGCTGCCACTGCCCACCAATTACCTGACTTAGACTAAAATTTAATGTTAAAATTTAAAAACTTTTACTCTACTAGAAGAAAGAAGAACAGAAGACAAGAAAGAAGAAAGAAGAACTAGATGACCAGTTGTTATTCTTGTCGGTTCTCCTCGTGTCTTGGGGATTTATTAGAGAAGTTTCAAGAGCGTGTGCCAGGTCCTTTTCAGGGCCTCCTTTGATCCCTTTATACCAAACCGGCCCACCGTTGGGTGGCACGGGAAGGGTCACTGGTTAATATTATTCACCTAACCAGCCGGAGCCTTGCTTCTCTATCTATTCCTCAAGCGAGAACCGATGGATATCAACAAAAGAAGACCAGGATACAGAAGCAGATGTGATGTGCCCTCCTGCCAGAAGAATACGGAAGAACAACATTACGTAACGTACAACATTTTTTTACTGACTTGACTGTGCCTTTAAATTTGACCCAAGCTTCTCTGTCAGATACGATTTGGGACAGACGATGAGGTATTCATTACCTCATGCTCTGTCAGATACGAATTGGGACAGAGAATGACTTTTACTTTTGCCGCAACCTCTGTCAGATACTACATTGGGACAGAACACAGGCAATTTGAAATTGACTATTTGACTTTTGCCACAACCTCTGTCAGATACTACATTGGGACAGAACACATGGCAATTTGACTTGACTTTTTGACGTAGGACTCCTTTAAAATTAATTTAATTTAAATGATGAGCTCATCTAGTATTTATCTTAACCTTTACTTTAAAAATTAGCTTTTATTTTAAACTCATCAATTCCTTATCCTAACCCTAACCTTTTAGGGCACAGGCCAATTTACTCCTTTAAAATTGATCACTAAAATTAATAATTTTACTTTGCGATAGTATGCACAGAAAACCTAGATTCTCCTAAAAGTTTGACTTTGGCAGACTGGGGAGCTCTCTGGGAAGGACGTGCTTAAAATTTACCAAGGCCATATAGGGTACCTTTAACTAGGATTTTTTTACGCATACTGACTTTTTTATTGACTTTACAATCTGGATTCTAATATTATACATAGACTTTGAAAGTGGGCTTTTCAATTGGGCATCGAACACACCCCGGGGCTTGATCAACCTCGGCGGGGCCGTCCGAGGGGAGGGTGTATAGTTGTAATGGCCGAAACACCCTGTGATCCCAAGGTATACTACTGATGATGTGTTCGCAATCTCACTAATTACTACAAACAGCTGCCACTGCCCACCAATTACCTGACTTAGACTAAAATTTAATGTTAAAATTTAAAAACTTTTACTCTACTAGAAGAAAGAAGAACAGAAGACAAGAAAGAAGAAAGAAGAACTAGATGACCAGTTGTTATTCTTGTCGGTTCTCCTCGTGTCTTGGGGATTTATTAGAGAAGTTTCAAGAGCGTGTGCCAGGTCCTTTTCAGGGCCTCCTTTGATCCCTTTATACCAAACCGGCCCACCGTTGGGTGGCACGGGAAGGGTCACTGGTTAATATTATTCACCTAACCAGCCGGAGCCTTGCTTCTCTATCTATTCCTCAAGCGAGAACCGATGGATATCAACAAAAGAAGACCAGGATACAGAAGCAGATGTGATGTGCCCTCCTGCCAGAAGAATACGGAAGAACAACATTACGTAACGTACAACATTTTTTTACTGACTTGACTGTGCCTTTAAATTTGACCCAAGCTTCTCTGTCAGATACGATTTGGGACAGACGATGAGGTATTCATTACCTCATGCTCTGTCAGATACGAATTGGGACAGAGAATGACTTTTACTTTTGCCGCAACCTCTGTCAGATACTACATTGGGACAGAACACAGGCAATTTGAAATTGACTATTTGACTTTTGCCACAACCTCTGTCAGATACTACATTGGGACAGAACACATGGCAATTTGACTTGACTTTTTGACGTAGGACTCCTTTAAAATTAATTTAATTTAAATGATGAGCTCATCTAGTATTTATCTTAACCTTTACTTTAAAAATTAGCTTTTATTTTAAACTCATCAATTCCTTATCCTAACCCTAACCTTTTAGGGCACAGGCCAATTTACTCCTTTAAAATTGATCACTAAAATTAATAATTTTACTTTGCGATAGTATGCACAGAAAACCTAGATTCTCCTAAAAGTTTGACTTTGGCAGACTGGGGAGCTCTCTGGGAAGGACGTGCTTAAAATTTACCAAGGCCATATAGGGTACCTTTAACTAGGATTTTTTTACGCATACTGACTTTTTTATTGACTTTACAATCTGGATTCTAATATTATACATAGACTTTGAAAGTGGGCTTTTCAATTGGGCATCGAACACACCCCGGGGCTTGATCAACCTCGGCGGGGCCGTCCGAGGGGGAGGGTGTATAGTTGTAATGGCCGAAACACCCTGTGATCCCAAGGTATACTACTGATGATGTGTTCGCAATCTCACTAATTACTACAAACAGCTGCCACTGCCCACCAATTACCTGACTTAGACTAAAATTTAATGTTAAAATTTAAAAACTTTTACTCTACTAGAAGAAAGAAGAACAGAAGACAAGAAAGAAGAAAGAAGAACTAGATGACCAGTTGTTATTCTTGTCGGTTCTCCTCGTGTCTTGGGGATTTATTAGAGAAGTTTCAAGAGCGTGTGCCAGGTCCTTTTCAGGGCCTCCTTTGATCCCTTTATACCAAACCGGCCCACCGTTGGGTGGCACGGGAAGGGTCACTGGTTAATATTATTCACCTAACCAGCCGGAGCCTTGCTTCTCTATCTATTCCTCAAGCGAGAACCGATGGATATCAACAAAAGAAGACCAGGATACAGAAGCAGATGTGATGTGCCCTCCTGCCAGAAGAATACGGAAGAACAACATTACGTAACGTACAACATTTTTTTACTGACTTGACTGTGCCTTTAAATTTGACCCAAGCTTCTCTGTCAGATACGATTTGGGACAGACGATGAGGTATTCATTACCTCATGCTCTGTCAGATACGAATTGGGACAGAGAATGACTTTTACTTTTGCCGCAACCTCTGTCAGATACTACATTGGGACAGAACACAGGCAATTTGAAATTGACTATTTGACTTTTGCCACAACCTCTGTCAGATACTACATTGGGACAGAACACATGGCAATTTGACTTGACTTTTTGACGTAGGACTCCTTTAAAATTAATTTAATTTAAATGATGAGCTCATCTAGTATTTATCTTAACCTTTACTTTAAAAATTAGCTTTTATTTTAAACTCATCAATTCCTTATCCTAACCCTAACCTTTTAGGGCACAGGCCAATTTACTCCTTTAAAATTGATCACTAAAATTAATAATTTTACTTTGCGATAGTATGCACAGAAAACCTAGATTCTCCTAAAAGTTTGACTTTGGCAGACTGGGGAGCTCTCTGGGAAGGACGTGCTTAAAATTTACCAAGGCCATATAGGGTACCTTTAACTAGGATTTTTTTACGCATACTGACTTTTTTATTGACTTTACAATCTGGATTCTAATATTATACATAGACTTTGAAAGTGGGCTTTTCAATTGGGCATCGAACACACCCCGGGGCTTGATCAACCTCGGCGGGGCCGTCCGAGGGGGAGGGTGTATAGTTGTAATGGCCGAAACACCCTGTGATCCCAAGGTATACTACTGATGATGTGTTCGCAATCTCACTAATTACTACAAACAGCTGCCACTGCCCACCAATTACCTGACTTAGACTAAAATTTAATGTTAAAATTTAAAAACTTTTACTCTACTAGAAGAAAGAAGAACAGAAGACAAGAAAGAAGAAAGAAGAACTAGATGACCAGTTGTTATTCTTGTCGGTTCTCCTCGTGTCTTGGGGATTTATTAGAGAAGTTTCAAGAGCGTGTGCCAGGTCCTTTTCAGGGCCTCCTTTGATCCCTTTATACCAAACCGGCCCACCGTTGGGTGGCACGGGAAGGGTCACTGGTTAATATTATTCACCTAACCAGCCGGAGCCTTGCTTCTCTATCTATTCCTCAAGCGAGAACCGATGGATATCAACAAAAGAAGACCAGGATACAGAAGCAGATGTGATGTGCCCTCCTGCCAGAAGAATACGGAAGAACAACATTACGTAACGTACAACATTTTTTTACTGACTTGACTGTGCCTTTAAATTTGACCCAAGCTTCTCTGTCAGATACGATTTGGGACAGACGATGAGGTATTCATTACCTCATGCTCTGTCAGATACGAATTGGGACAGAGAATGACTTTTACTTTTGCCGCAACCTCTGTCAGATACTACATTGGGACAGAACACAGGCAATTTGAAATTGACTATTTGACTTTTGCCACAACCTCTGTCAGATACTACATTGGGACAGAACACATGGCAATTTGACTTGACTTTTTGACGTAGGACTCCTTTAAAATTAATTTAATTTAAATGATGAGCTCATCTAGTATTTATCTTAACCTTTACTTTAAAAATTAGCTTTTATTTTAAACTCATCAATTCCTTATCCTAACCCTAACCTTTTAGGGCACAGGCCAATTTACTCCTTTAAAATTGATCACTAAAATTAATAATTTTACTTTGCGATAGTATGCACAGAAAACCTAGATTCTCCTAAAAGTTTGACTTTGGCAGACTGGGGAGCTCTCTGGGAAGGACGTGCTTAAAATTTACCAAGGCCATATAGGGTACCTTTAACTAGGATTTTTTTACGCATACTGACTTTTTTATTGACTTTACAATCTGGATTCTAATATTATACATAGACTTTGAAAGTGGGCTTTTCAATTGGGCATCGAACACACCCCGGGGCTTGATCAACCTCGGCGGGGCCGTCCGAGGGGGAGGGTGTATAGTTGTAATGGCCGAAACACCCTGTGATCCCAAGGTATACTACTGATGATGTGTTCGCAATCTCACTAATTACTACAAACAGCTGCCACTGCCCACCAATTACCTGACTTAGACTAAAATTTAATGTTAAAATTTAAAAACTTTTACTCTACTAGAAGAAAGAAGAACAGAAGACAAGAAAGAAGAAAGAAGAACTAGATGACCAGTTGTTATTCTTGTCGGTTCTCCTCGTGTCTTGGGGATTTATTAGAGAAGTTTCAAGAGCGTGTGCCAGGTCCTTTTCAGGGCCTCCTTTGATCCCTTTATACCAAACCGGCCCACCGTTGGGTGGCACGGGAAGGGTCACTGGTTAATATTATTCACCTAACCAGCCGGAGCCTTGCTTCTCTATCTATTCCTCAAGCGAGAACCGATGGATATCAACAAAAGAAGACCAGGATACAGAAGCAGATGTGATGTGCCCTCCTGCCAGAAGAATACGGAAGAACAACATTACGTAACGTACAACATTTTTTTACTGACTTGACTGTGCCTTTAAATTTGACCCAAGCTTCTCTGTCAGATACGATTTGGGACAGACGATGAGGTATTCATTACCTCATGCTCTGTCAGATACGAATTGGGACAGAGAATGACTTTTACTTTTGCCGCAACCTCTGTCAGATACTACATTGGGACAGAACACAGGCAATTTGAAATTGACTATTTGACTTTTGCCACAACCTCTGTCAGATACTACATTGGGACAGAACACATGGCAATTTGACTTGACTTTTTGACGTAGGACTCCTTTAAAATTAATTTAATTTAAATGATGAGCTCATCTAGTATTTATCTTAACCTTTACTTTAAAAATTAGCTTTTATTTTAAACTCATCAATTCCTTATCCTAACCCTAACCTTTTAGGGCACAGGCCAATTTACTCCTTTAAAATTGATCACTAAAATTAATAATTTTACTTTGCGATAGTATGCACAGAAAACCTAGATTCTCCTAAAAGTTTGACTTTGGCAGACTGGGGAGCTCTCTGGGAAGGACGTGCTTAAAATTTACCAAGGCCATATAGGGTACCTTTAACTAGGATTTTTTTACGCATACTGACTTTTTTATTGACTTTACAATCTGGATTCTAATATTATACATAGACTTTGAAAGTGGGCTTTTCAATTGGGCATCGAACACACCCCGGGGCTTGATCAACCTCGGCGGGGCCGTCCGAGGGGAGGGTGTATAGTTGTAATGGCCGAAACACCCTGTGATCCCAAGGTATACTACTGATGATGTGTTCGCAATCTCACTAATTACTACAAACAGCTGCCACTGCCCACCAATTACCTGACTTAGACTAAAATTTAATGTTAAAATTTAAAAACTTTTA
The DNA here is from genome assembly GCA_030347415.2 of Decapterus maruadsi. NCBI lineage: Eukaryota > Metazoa > Chordata > Actinopteri > Carangiformes > Carangidae > Decapterus > Decapterus maruadsi. Next base: position 11,034 of record JARUPV020000056.1, on the reverse strand, counting down.
CTCTACTAGAAGAAAGAAGAACAGAAGACAAGAAAGAAGAAAGAAGAACTAGATGACCAGTTGTTATTCTTGTCGGTTCTCCTCGTGTCTTGGGGATTTATTAGAGAAGTTTCAAGAGCGTGTGCCAGGTCCTTTTCAGGGCCTCCTTTGATCCCTTTATACCAAACCGGCCCACCGTTGGGTGGCACGGGAAGGGTCACTGGTTAATATTATTCACCTAACCAGCCGGAGCCTTGCTTCTCTATCTATTCCTCAAGCGAGAACCGATGGATATCAACAAAAGAAGACCAGGATACAGAAGCAGATGTGATGTGCCCTCCTGCCAGAAGAATACGGAAGAACAACATTACGTAACGTACAACATTTTTTTACTGACTTGACTGTGCCTTTAAATTTGACCCAAGCTTCTCTGTCAGATACGATTTGGGACAGACGATGAGGTATTCATTACCTCATGCTCTGTCAGATACGAATTGGGACAGAGAATGACTTTTACTTTTGCCGCAACCTCTGTCAGATACTACATTGGGACAGAACACAGGCAATTTGAAATTGACTATTTGACTTTTGCCACAACCTCTGTCAGATACTACATTGGGACAGAACACATGGCAATTTGACTTGACTTTTTGACGTAGGACTCCTTTAAAATTAATTTAATTTAAATGATGAGCTCATCTAGTATTTATCTTAACCTTTACTTTAAAAATTAGCTTTTATTTTAAACTCATCAATTCCTTATCCTAACCCTAACCTTTTAGGGCACAGGCCAATTTACTCCTTTAAAATTGATCACTAAAATTAATAATTTTACTTTGCGATAGTATGCACAGAAAACCTAGATTCTCCTAAAAGTTTGACTTTGGCAGACTGGGGAGCTCTCTGGGAAGGACGTGCTTAAAATTTACCAAGGCCATATAGGGTACCTTTAACTAGGATTTTTTTACGCATACTGACTTTTTTATTGACTTTACAATCTGGATTCTAATATTATACATAGACTTTGAAAGTGGGCTTTTCAATTGGGCATCGAACACACCCCGGGGCTTGATCAACCTCGGCGGGGCCGTCCGAGGGGAGGGTGTATAGTTGTAATGGCCGAAACACCCTGTGATCCCAAGGTATACTACTGATGATGTGTTCGCAATCTCACTAATTACTACAAACAGCTGCCACTGCCCACCAATTACCTGACTTAGACTAAAATTTAATGTTAAAATTTAAAAACTTTTACTCTACTAGAAGAAAGAAGAACAGAAGACAAGAAAGAAGAAAGAAGAACTAGATGACCAGTTGTTATTCTTGTCGGTTCTCCTCGTGTCTTGGGGATTTATTAGAGAAGTTTCAAGAGCGTGTGCCAGGTCCTTTTCAGGGCCTCCTTTGATCCCTTTATACCAAACCGGCCCACCGTTGGGTGGCACGGGAAGGGTCACTGGTTAATATTATTCACCTAACCAGCCGGAGCCTTGCTTCTCTATCTATTCCTCAAGCGAGAACCGATGGATATCAACAAAAGAAGACCAGGATACAGAAGCAGATGTGATGTGCCCTCCTGCCAGAAGAATACGGAAGAACAACATTACGTAACGTACAACATTTTTTTACTGACTTGACTGTGCCTTTAAATTTGACCCAAGCTTCTCTGTCAGATACGATTTGGGACAGACGATGAGGTATTCATTACCTCATGCTCTGTCAGATACGAATTGGGACAGAGAATGACTTTTACTTTTGCCGCAACCTCTGTCAGATACTACATTGGGACAGAACACAGGCAATTTGAAATTGACTATTTGACTTTTGCCACAACCTCTGTCAGATACTACATTGGGACAGAACACATGGCAATTTGACTTGACTTTTTGACGTAGGACTCCTTTAAAATTAATTTAATTTAAATGATGAGCTCATCTAGTATTTATCTTAACCTTTACTTTAAAAATTAGCTTTTATTTTAAACTCATCAATTCCTTATCCTAACCCTAACCTTTTAGGGCACAGGCCAATTTACTCCTTTAAAATTGATCACTAAAATTAATAATTTTACTTTGCGATAGTATGCACAGAAAACCTAGATTCTCCTAAAAGTTTGACTTTGGCAGACTGGGGAGCTCTCTGGGAAGGACGTGCTTAAAATTTACCAAGGCCATATAGGGTACCTTTAACTAGGATTTTTTTACGCATACTGACTTTTTTATTGACTTTACAATCTGGATTCTAATATTATACATAGACTTTGAAAGTGGGCTTTTCAATTGGGCATCGAACACACCCCGGGGCTTGATCAACCTCGGCGGGGCCGTCCGAGGGGAGGGTGTATAGTTGTAATGGCCGAAACACCCTGTGATCCCAAGGTATACTACTGATGATGTGTTCGCAATCTCACTAATTACTACAAACAGCTGCCACTGCCCACCAATTACCTGACTTAGACTAAAATTTAATGTTAAAATTTAAAAACTTTTACTCTACTAGAAGAAAGAAGAACAGAAGACAAGAAAGAAGAAAGAAGAACTAGATGACCAGTTGTTATTCTTGTCGGTTCTCCTCGTGTCTTGGGGATTTATTAGAGAAGTTTCAAGAGCGTGTGCCAGGTCCTTTTCAGGGCCTCCTTTGATCCCTTTATACCAAACCGGCCCACCGTTGGGTGGCACGGGAAGGGTCACTGGTTAATATTATTCACCTAACCAGCCGGAGCCTTGCTTCTCTATCTATTCCTCAAGCGAGAACCGATGGATATCAACAAAAGAAGACCAGGATACAGAAGCAGATGTGATGTGCCCTCCTGCCAGAAGAATACGGAAGAACAACATTACGTAACGTACAACATTTTTTTACTGACTTGACTGTGCCTTTAAATTTGACCCAAGCTTCTCTGTCAGATACGATTTGGGACAGACGATGAGGTATTCATTACCTCATGCTCTGTCAGATACGAATTGGGACAGAGAATGACTTTTACTTTTGCCGCAACCTCTGTCAGATACTACATTGGGACAGAACACAGGCAATTTGAAATTGACTATTTGACTTTTGCCACAACCTCTGTCAGATACTACATTGGGACAGAACACATGGCAATTTGACTTGACTTTTTGACGTAGGACTCCTTTAAAATTAATTTAATTTAAATGATGAGCTCATCTAGTATTTATCTTAACCTTTACTTTAAAAATTAGCTTTTATTTTAAACTCATCAATTCCTTATCCTAACCCTAACCTTTTAGGGCACAGGCCAATTTACTCCTTTAAAATTGATCACTAAAATTAATAATTTTACTTTGCGATAGTATGCACAGAAAACCTAGATTCTCCTAAAAGTTTGACTTTGGCAGACTGGGGAGCTCTCTGGGAAGGACGTGCTTAAAATTTACCAAGGCCATATAGGGTACCTTTAACTAGGATTTTTTTACGCATACTGACTTTTTTATTGACTTTACAATCTGGATTCTAATATTATACATAGACTTTGAAAGTGGGCTTTTCAATTGGGCATCGAACACACCCCGGGGCTTGATCAACCTCGGCGGGGCCGTCCGAGGGGAGGGTGTATAGTTGTAATGGCCGAAACACCCTGTGATCCCAAGGTATACTACTGATGATGTGTTCGCAATCTCACTAATTACTACAAACAGCTGCCACTGCCCACCAATTACCTGACTTAGACTAAAATTTAATGTTAAAATTTAAAAACTTTTACTCTACTAGAAGAAAGAAGAACAGAAGACAAGAAAGAAGAAAGAAGAACTAGATGACCAGTTGTTATTCTTGTCGGTTCTCCTCGTGTCTTGGGGATTTATTAGAGAAGTTTCAAGAGCGTGTGCCAGGTCCTTTTCAGGGCCTCCTTTGATCCCTTTATACCAAACCGGCCCACCGTTGGGTGGCACGGGAAGGGTCACTGGTTAATATTATTCACCTAACCAGCCGGAGCCTTGCTTCTCTATCTATTCCTCAAGCGAGAACCGATGGATATCAACAAAAGAAGACCAGGATACAGAAGCAGATGTGATGTGCCCTCCTGCCAGAAGAATACGGAAGAACAACATTACGTAACGTACAACATTTTTTTACTGACTTGACTGTGCCTTTAAATTTGACCCAAGCTTCTCTGTCAGATACGATTTGGGACAGACGATGAGGTATTCATTACCTCATGCTCTGTCAGATACGAATTGGGACAGAGAATGACTTTTACTTTTGCCGCAACCTCTGTCAGATACTACATTGGGACAGAACACAGGCAATTTGAAATTGACTATTTGACTTTTGCCACGACCTCTGTCAGATACTACATTGGGACAGAACACATGGCAATTTGACTTGACTTTTTGACGTAGGACTCCTTTAAAATTAATTTAATTTAAATGATGAGCTCATCTAGTATTTATCTTAACCTTTACTTTAAAAATTAGCTTTTATTTTAAACTCATCAATTCCTTATCCTAACCCTAACCTTTTAGGGCACAGGCCAATTTACTCCTTTAAAATTGATCACTAAAATTAATAATTTTACTTTGCGATAGTATGCACAGAAAACCTAGATTCTCCTAAAAGTTTGACTTTGGCAGACTGGGGAGCTCTCTGGGAAGGACGTGCTTAAAATTTACCAAGGCCATATAGGGTACCTTTAACTAGGATTTTTTTACGCATACTGACTTTTTTATTGACTTTACAATCTGGATTCTAATATTATACATAGACTTTGAAAGTGGGCTTTTCAATTGGGCATCGAACACACCCCGGGGCTTGATCAACCTCGGCGGGGCCGTCCGAGGGGAGGGTGTATAGTTGTAATGGCCGAAACACCCTGTGATCCCAAGGTATACTACTGATGATGTGTTCGCAATCTCACTAATTACTACAAACAGCTGCCACTGCCCACCAATTACCTGACTTAGACTAAAATTTAATGTTAAAATTTAAAAACTTTTACTCTACTAGAAGAAAGAAGAACAGAAGACAAGAAAGAAGAAAGAAGAACTAGATGACCAGTTGTTATTCTTGTCGGTTCTCCTCGTGTCTTGGGGATTTATTAGAGAAGTTTCAAGAGCGTGTGCCAGGTCCTTTTCAGGGCCTCCTTTGATCCCTTTATACCAAACCGGCCCACCGTTGGGTGGCACGGGAAGGGTCACTGGTTAATATTATTCACCTAACCAGCCGGAGCCTTGCTTCTCTATCTATTCCTCAAGCGAGAACCGATGGATATCAACAAAAGAAGACCAGGATACAGAAGCAGATGTGATGTGCCCTCCTGCCAGAAGAATACGGAAGAACAACATTACGTAACGTACAACATTTTTTTACTGACTTGACTGTGCCTTTAAATTTGACCCAAGCTTCTCTGTCAGATACGATTTGGGACAGACGATGAGGTATTCATTACCTCATGCTCTGTCAGATACGAATTGGGACAGAGAATGACTTTTACTTTTGCCGCAACCTCTGTCAGATACTACATTGGGACAGAACACAGGCAATTTGAAATTGACTATTTGACTTTTGCCACAACCTCTGTCAGATACTACATTGGGACAGAACACATGGCAATTTGACTTGACTTTTTGACGTAGGACTCCTTTAAAATTAATTTAATTTAAATGATGAGCTCATCTAGTATTTATCTTAACCTTTACTTTAAAAATTAGCTTTTATTTTAAACTCATCAATTCCTTATCCTAACCCTAACCTTTTAGGGCACAGGCCAATTTACTCCTTTAAAATTGATCACTAAAATTAATAATTTTACTTTGCGATAGTATGCACAGAAAACCTAGATTCTCCTAAAAGTTTGACTTTGGCAGACTGGGGAGCTCTCTGGGAAGGACGTGCTTAAAATTTACCAAGGCCATATAGGGTACCTTTAACTAGGATTTTTTTACGCATACTGACTTTTTTATTGACTTTACAATCTGGATTCTAATATTATACATAGACTTTGAAAGTGGGCTTTTCAATTGGGCATCGAACACACCCCGGGGCTTGATCAACCTCGGCGGGGCCGTCCGAGGGGGAGGGTGTATAGTTGTAATGGCCGAAACACCCTGTGATCCCAAGGTATACTACTGATGATGTGTTCGCAATCTCACTAATTACTACAAACAGCTGCCACTGCCCACCAATTACCTGACTTAGACTAAAATTTAATGTTAAAATTTAAAAACTTTTACTCTACTAGAAGAAAGAAGAACAGAAGACAAGAAAGAAGAAAGAAGAACTAGATGACCAGTTGTTATTCTTGTCGGTTCTCCTCGTGTCTTGGGGATTTATTAGAGAAGTTTCAAGAGCGTGTGCCAGGTCCTTTTCAGGGCCTCCTTTGATCCCTTTATACCAAACCGGCCCACCGTTGGGTGGCACGGGAAGGGTCACTGGTTAATATTATTCACCTAACCAGCCGGAGCCTTGCTTCTCTATCTATTCCTCAAGCGAGAACCGATGGATATCAACAAAAGAAGACCAGGATACAGAAGCAGATGTGATGTGCCCTCCTGCCAGAAGAATACGGAAGAACAACATTACGTAACGTACAACATTTTTTTACTGACTTGACTGTGCCTTTAAATTTGACCCAAGCTTCTCTGTCAGATACGATTTGGGACAGACGATGAGGTATTCATTACCTCATGCTCTGTCAGATACGAATTGGGACAGAGAATGACTTTTACTTTTGCCGCAACCTCTGTCAGATACTACATTGGGACAGAACACAGGCAATTTGAAATTGACTATTTGACTTTTGCCACAACCTCTGTCAGATACTACATTGGGACAGAACACATGGCAATTTGACTTGACTTTTTGACGTAGGACTCCTTTAAAATTAATTTAATTTAAATGATGAGCTCATCTAGTATTTATCTTAACCTTTACTTTAAAAATTAGCTTTTATTTTAAACTCATCAATTCCTTATCCTAACCCTAACCTTTTAGGGCACAGGCCAATTTACTCCTTTAAAATTGATCACTAAAATTAATAATTTTACTTTGCGATAGTATGCACAGAAAACCTAGATTCTCCTAAAAGTTTGACTTTGGCAGACTGGGGAGCTCTCTGGGAAGGACGTGCTTAAAATTTACCAAGGCCATATAGGGTACCTTTAACTAGGATTTTTTTACGCATACTGACTTTTTTATTGACTTTACAATCTGGATTCTAATATTATACATAGACTTTGAAAGTGGGCTTTTCAATTGGGCATCGAACACACCCCGGGGCTTGATCAACCTCGGCGGGGCCGTCCGAGGGGAGGGTGTATAGTTGTAATGGCCGAAACACCCTGTGATCCCAAGGTATACTACTGATGATGTGTTCGCAATCTCACTAATTACTACAAACAGCTGCCACTGCCCACCAATTACCTGACTTAGACTAAAATTTAATGTTAAAATTTAAAAACTTTTACTCTACTAGAAGAAAGAAGAACAGAAGACAAGAAAGAAGAAAGAAGAACTAGATGACCAGTTGTTATTCTTGTCGGTTCTCCTCGTGTCTTGGGGATTTATTAGAGAAGTTTCAAGAGCGTGTGCCAGGTCCTTTTCAGGGCCTCCTTTGATCCCTTTATACCAAACCGGCCCACCGTTGGGTGGCACGGGAAGGGTCACTGGTTAATATTATTCACCTAACCAGCCGGAGCCTTGCTTCTCTATCTATTCCTCAAGCGAGAACCGATGGATATCAACAAAAGAAGACCAGGATACAGAAGCAGATGTGATGTGCCCTCCTGCCAGAAGAATACGGAAGAACAACATTACGTAACGTACAACATTTTTTTACTGACTTGACTGTGCCTTTAAATTTGACCCAAGCTTCTCTGTCAGATACGATTTGGGACAGACGATGAGGTATTCATTACCTCATGCTCTGTCAGATACGAATTGGGACAGAGAATGACTTTTACTTTTGCCGCAACCTCTGTCAGATACTACATTGGGACAGAACACAGGCAATTTGAAATTGACTATTTGACTTTTGCCACAACCTCTGTCAGATACTACATTGGGACAGAACACATGGCAATTTGACTTGACTTTTTGACGTAGGACTCCTTTAAAATTAATTTAATTTAAATGATGAGCTCATCTAGTATTTATCTTAACCTTTACTTTAAAAATTAGCTTTTATTTTAAACTCATCAATTCCTTATCCTAACCCTAACCTTTTAGGGCACAGGCCAATTTACTCCTTTAAAATTGATCACTAAAATTAATAATTTTACTTTGCGATAGTATGCACAGAAAACCTAGATTCTCCTAAAAGTTTGACTTTGGCAGACTGGGGAGCTCTCTGGGAAGGACGTGCTTAAAATTTACCAAGGCCATATAGGGTACCTTTAACTAGGATTTTTTTACGCATACTGACTTTTTTATTGACTTTACAATCTGGATTCTAATATTATACATAGACTTTGAAAGTGGGCTTTTCAATTGGGCATCGAACACACCCCGGGGCTTGATCAACCTCGGCGGGGCCGTCCGAGGGGGAGGGTGTATAGTTGTAATGGCCGAAACACCCTGTGATCCCAAGGTATACTACTGATGATGTGTTCGCAATCTCACTAATTACTACAAACAGCTGCCACTGCCCACCAATTACCTGACTTAGACTAAAATTTAATGTTAAAATTTAAAAACTTTTACTCTACTAGAAGAAAGAAGAACAGAAGACAAGAAAGAAGAAAGAAGAACTAGATGACCAGTTGTTATTCTTGTCGGTTCTCCTCGTGTCTTGGGGATTTATTAGAGAAGTTTCAAGAGCGTGTGCCAGGTCCTTTTCAGGGCCTCCTTTGATCCCTTTATACCAAACCGGCCCACCGTTGGGTGGCACGGGAAGGGTCACTGGTTAATATTATTCACCTAACCAGCCGGAGCCTTGCTTCTCTATCTATTCCTCAAGCGAGAACCGATGGATATCAACAAAAGAAGACCAGGATACAGAAGCAGATGTGATGTGCCCTCCTGCCAGAAGAATACGGAAGAACAACATTACGTAACGTACAACATTTTTTTACTGACTTGACTGTGCCTTTAAATTTGACCCAAGCTTCTCTGTCAGATACGATTTGGGACAGACGATGAGGTATTCATTACCTCATGCTCTGTCAGATACGAATTGGGACAGAGAATGACTTTTACTTTTGCCGCAACCTCTGTCAGATACTACATTGGGACAGAACACAGGCAATTTGAAATTGACTATTTGACTTTTGCCACAACCTCTGTCAGATACTACATTGGGACAGAACACATGGCAATTTGACTTGACTTTTTGACGTAGGACTCCTTTAAAATTAATTTAATTTAAATGATGAGCTCATCTAGTATTTATCTTAACCTTTACTTTAAAAATTAGCTTTTATTTTAAACTCATCAATTCCTTATCCTAACCCTAACCTTTTAGGGCACAGGCCAATTTACTCCTTTAAAATTGATCACTAAAATTAATAATTTTACTTTGCGATAGTATGCACAGAAAACCTAGATTCTCCTAAAAGTTTGACTTTGGCAGACTGGGGAGCTCTCTGGGAAGGACGTGCTTAAAATTTACCAAGGCCATATAGGGTACCTTTAACTAGGATTTTTTTACGCATACTGACTTTTTTATTGACTTTACAATCTGGATTCTAATATTATACATAGACTTTGAAAGTGGGCTTTTCAATTGGGCATCGAACACACCCCGGGGCTTGATCAACCTCGGCGGGGCCGTCCGAGGGGGAGGGTGTATAGTTGTAATGGCCGAAACACCCTGTGATCCCAAGGTATACTACTGATGATGTGTTCGCAATCTCACTAATTACTACAAACAGCTGCCACTGCCCACCAATTACCTGACTTAGACTAAAATTTAATGTTAAAATTTAAAAACTTTTACTCTACTAGAAGAAAGAAGAACAGAAGACAAGAAAGAAGAAAGAAGAACTAGATGACCAGTTGTTATTCTTGTCGGTTCTCCTCGTGTCTTGGGGATTTATTAGAGAAGTTTCAAGAGCGTGTGCCAGGTCCTTTTCAGGGCCTCCTTTGATCCCTTTATACCAAACCGGCCCACCGTTGGGTGGCACGGGAAGGGTCACTGGTTAATATTATTCACCTAACCCTGGACATGTCATTTTTACTAACCTTAACCACTCCCAAGTTCTTGCTGGATCGTCTGCTGCTTGCTGGACACTCGTTGGCGCCGCCTGTGGACAGAAAAAGGCACAGGGACATCGAATTTACATGGGAGACTATGGGAGTTGTAGCCAGAGGACGCAAAAGTGCGCTATCAAAACATACATCTCCAAGAGGAGAATAGGATCGGTGTCTTCCGTTTGTCAATCGGATGCTCCTATCCAGAGTTATTCAAAAAGGTGGCTTTACACGTAACCCGCTTGTACCCCGATACCCTAACCCAGGAATGGCACTTTGTGCATTTTCCACCCCTGATTTTACATGGCAGTCTATGGGAAACTTTTCGCAGGAATGTCCTAGACACACAATCAAGACATCTATGGAAAGCCCGTCCCAGACTGAGTGAAATGACCAATTTTCAAGTCTAACCCACCTTCCTAGCCAGAGTTACAGATATAACCCTCTCCACCGAAAGGCGCTCTCGGCCACCCCTCCCACCACATAACTTTTGAACCATACATCACACACACTTGATAAGGACATCTACCCCCACTATATCGACCACGAGGAACACGGTGACACCACTCCCGAGTCTCTACGACACTCCCTTCCTGACCTCAACCTAACCCAGAGGGACTTGGTGCATTTTCCCCTCTTCTGACCTGGCCTGACATGCAAATTCTCTAACAGACGCCTGGACATGTCATTTTTACTAACCTTAACCACTCCCAAGTTCTTGCTGGATCGTCTGCTGCTTGCTGGACACTCGTTGGCGCCGCCTGTGGACAGAAAAAGGCACAGGGACATCGAATTTACATGGCAGACTATGGGAGTTGTAGCCAGAGGACGCAAAAGTGCGCTATCAAAACATACATCTCCAAGAGGAGAATAGGATCGGTGTCTTCCGTTTGTCAATCGGATGCTCCTATC
>JARUPV020000055.1:0-72903 GCA_030347415.2 Decapterus maruadsi | reverse complement strand
TACAATTGCACCAAATATATTTTTCTAAGTTGATTCAGCATGTTTCCAAGCTTTTCTGTGCGTTCCAAGCCATGTTTTTAAAAATATGCGTTTCTCGGCGAGAAAAGCGCATTTTCGCAAATGCTGTCGGGGAGGGTTCAAAGAGTGGCCTTTTGCTGGGATTAAGGTAAAATTGGACCAAATATATTTTTCTAAGTCGAATCAGCATGTTTCCAAGCTTTTCTGTGTGTTCCAAACCATGTTTGCAAAAATATGCGTTTCTCGGCGAGAAAAGCGCATTTTACGCAAATCCTGTCGGGAGGGTTCAAAGAGTGGCCTTTTGCTGGGATTAAGTTACAATTGGACGAAATATATTTTTCTAAGTCGAATCAGCATGTTTCCAAGCTTTCTGTGTGTTCCAAGCCATGTTTTTAAAAATATGCGTTTCTCGGCGAAAAAGCGCATTTTCGCAAATGCTGACGGGGAGGGTTCAAAGAGTGGCCTTTTGCTGGGATAAAGTTAAAATTGGACAAATATATTTTTTCTAAGTCGAATATGTTTCCAAGCTTTTCTGTGCGTTCCAAGCCATGTTTTTAAAAATATTTTTCTAAGTCGCGTTTCTCGGCGAGAAAAGCGCATTTTTCGCAAATCCTGTCGGGAGGGTTCAAAGAGTGAGCCTTTTGCTGGGATAAAGTTAAAATTAGACCAAATATATTTTTCTAAGTCGAATTAATATGTTTCCAAGCTTTTCTGTGTGTTTCTAAGCCATGTTTTTAAAAATATGGTTTCTCGGCGAGAAAAGCGCATTTTAAAAATGCTGTCGGGAGGGTTCAAAGAGTGGGCTTTTGCTGGGATAAAGGTAAAATTTGTATAAATATATTTTTCTAAGTCGAATTAATATGTTTCCAAGCATTTCTGTGTGTTCCAAGCCATGTTTTTAAAAATATGCGTTTCTCGGCGAGAAAAGCGCAATTTCGCAAATCCTGTCGGGGAGGGTTCAAAGAGTGGCCTTTTGCTGGGATTAAGTTACAATTGGACCAAATATATTTTTCTAAGTCGAATCAGCATGTAACCAAGCTTTTCTGTGTTCCAAATACCATGTTTGCAAAAATATGCGTTTCTCGGCGAAAAAGCGCATTTTCGCCATGTTTTTAAATTATGCGTTTCTCGTCTAGAAAAGCGCATTTTCGCAAATCCTGTCGGGGAGGGTTCAAAGAGTGGCCTTTTGCTGGGATAAAGTTAAAATTGGACCAAATATATTTTTCTAAGTCGAATTAATATGTTTCCAAGCTTTTCTGTGCGTTCCAAGCCATGTTTTTAAAAATATGCGTTTCTCGGCGAGAAAAGCGCATTTTCGCAAATCCTGTCGGGGAGGGTTCAAAGAGTGGCCTTTTGCTGGGATTAAGTTACAATTGCACCAAATATATTTTTCTAAGTTGATTCAGCATGTTTCCAAGCTTTTCTGTGCGTTCCAAGCCATGTTTTTAAAAATATGCGTTTCTCGGCGAGAAAAGCGCATTTTCGCAAATGCTGACGGGGAGGGTTCAAAGAGTGGGCTTTTGCTGGGATAAAGGTAAAATTTGTATAAATATATTTTTCTAAGTCGAATTAATATGTTTCCAAGCATTTCTGTGTGTTCTAAGCCATGGTTGGAAAATATGCGTTTCTCGGCGAGAAAAGCGCATTTTCGCAAATCCTGTCGGGGAGGGTTCAAAGAGTGGCCTTTTGCTGGGATTAAGTTACAATTGCACCAAATATATTTTTCTAAGTTGATTCAGCATGTTTACAAGCTTTTCTGTGCGTTCCAAGCCATGTTTTTAAAAATATGCGTTTCTCGGCGAGAAAAGCGCATTTTCGCAAATGCTGACGGGGAGGGTTCAAAGAGTGGGCTTTTGCTGGGATAAAGGTAAAATTTGTATAAATATATTTTTCTAAGTCGAATTAATATGTTTCCAAGCATTTCTGTGTGTTCCAAGCCATGGTTGCAAAAATATGCGTTTCTCGGCGAGAAAAGCGCATTTTCGCAAATCCTGTCGGGGAGGGTTCAAAGAGTGGCCTTTTGCTGGGATTAAGTTACAATTGGACCAAATATATTTTTCTAAGTCGAATCAGCATGTTTCCAAGCTTTTCTGTGTGTTCCAAGCCATGTTTGCAAAAATATGCGTTTCTCGGCGAGAAAAGCGCATTTTCGCAAATGCTGTCGGGGAGGGTTCAAAGAGTGGCCTTTTGCTGGGATAAAGGTACAATTGGACCAAATATATTTTTGTAAGTCGAATCAGCATGTTTCCAAGCTTTTCTGTGTGTTCCAAGCCATGTTTTTAAAAATATGCGTTTCTCGGCGAGAAAAGCGCATTTTCGCAAATCCTGTCGGGGAGGGTTCAAAGAGTGGCCTTTTGCTGGGATAAAGTTAAAATTGGACCAAATATATTTTTCTAAGTCGAATTAATATGTTTCCAAGCTTTTCTGTGCGTTCCAAGCCATGTTTTTAAAAATATGCGTTTCTCGGCGAGAAAAGCGCATTTTCGCAAATCCTGTCGGGAGGGTTCAAAGAGTGGCCTTTTGCTGGGATTAAGTTACAATTGGACCAAATATATTTTTCTAAGTCAATCAGCATGTTTCCAAGCTTTTCTGTGTGTTCCAAGCCATGTTTTTAAAAATATGCGTTTCTCGGCGAGAAAAGCGCATTTCGCAAATGCTGTCGGGAGGGTTCAAAGAGTGGCCTTTTGCTGGGATTAAGTTACAATTGGACCAAATATATTTTTCTAAGTCTAATCATAATGTTTCCAAGCTTTTCTGTGTGTTCCAAGCCATGTTTTTAAAAATATGCGTTTCTCGGCGAGAAAAGCGCATTTTCGCAAATCCTGTCGGGGAGGGTTCAAAGAGTGGCCTTTTGCTGGGATTAAGTTAAAATTGGACCAAATATATTTTTCTAAGTGGATTAAGAATGTTTCCAAGCTTTTCTGTGAGTTCCAAGCCATGTTTTTAAAAATATGCGTTTCTCGGCGAGAAAAGCGCATTTTCGCAAATGCTGTCGGGGAGGGTTCAAAGTGTGGCCTTTTGCTGGGATTAAGTTACAATTGGACCAAATATATTTTTCTAAGTCAAATTAATATGTTTCCAAGCTTTTCTGTGTGTTGCAAGCAATGTTTGCAAAAATATGCGTTTCTCGGCGAGAAAAGCGCATTTTCGCAAATCCTGTCGGGGAGGGTTCAAAGAGTGGCCTTTTGCTGGGATTAAGTTACAATTGGACCAAATATATTTTTCTAAGTCGAATCAGCATGTTTCCAAGCTTTTCTGTGTGTTCCAAGCCATGTTTTTAAAAATATGCGTTTCTCGGCGAGAAAAGCGCATTTTCGCAAATGCTGTCGGGGAGGGTTCAAAGAGTGGCCTTTTGCTGGGATTAAGTTACAATTGGACCAAATATATTTTTCTAAGTCCAATCAGCATGTTTCCAAGCTTTTCTGTGTGTTCCAAGCCATGTTTTTAAAAATATGCGTTTCTCGGCGAGAAAAGCGCATTTTCGCAAATCCTGTCGGGGAGGGTTCAAAGAGTGGCCTTTTGCTGGGATAAAGTTAAAATTGGACCAAATATATTTTTCTAAGTCGAATTAATATGTTTCCAAGCTTTTCTGTGTGTTCCAAGCCATGTTTTTAAAAATATGCGTTTCTCGGCGAAAAAAGCGCATTTTCGCAAATGCTGTCGGGGAGGGTTCAAAGAGTGGCCTTTTGCTGGGATAAAGTTAAAATTTGTATAAATATATTTTTCTAAGTCGAATCAGCATGTTTCCAAGCTTTTCTGTGTGTTCCAAGCCATGTTTTTAAAAATATGCGTTTCTCGGCGAGAAAAGCGCATTTTCGCAAATCCTGTCGGGGAGGGTTCAAAGAGTGGCCTTTTGCTGGGATTAAGTTAAAATTGGACCAAATATATTTTTCTAAGTCGAATCAGCATGTTTCCAAGCTTTTCTGTGTGTTCCAAGCCATGTTTGCAAAAATATGCGTTTCTCGGCGAGAAAAGCGCATTTTCGCAAATCCTGTCGGGGAGGGTTCAAAGAGTGGCCTTTTGCTGGGATTAAGTTACAATTGGACCAAATATATTTTTCTAAGTCGAATCAGCATGTTTCCAAGCTTTTCTGTGTGTTCCAAGCCATGTTTTTAAAAATATGCGTTTCTCGGCGAGAAAAGCGCATTTTCGCAAATCCTGTCGGGGAGGGTTCAAAGAGTGGCCTTTTGCTGGGATTAAGTTAAAATTGGACCAAATATATTTTTCTAAGTCGAATTAATATGTTTCCAAGCATTTCTGTGTGTTCCAAGCCATGGTTGCAAAAATATGCGTTTCTCGGCGAGAAAAGCGCATTTTCGCAAATCCTGTCGGGGAGGGTTCAAAGAGTGGCCTTTTGCTGGGATTAAGTTACAATTGCACCAAATATATTTTTCTAAGTTGATTCAGCATGTTTCCAAGCTTTTCTGTGCGTTCCAAGCCATGTTTTTAAAAATATGCGTTTCTCGGCGAGAAAAGCGCATTTTCGCAAATGCTGACGGGGAGGGTTCAAAGAGTGGGCTTTTGCTGGGATAAAGGTAAAATTTGTATAAATATATTTTTCTAAGTCGAATTAATATGTTTCCAAGCATTTCTGTGTGTTCTAAGCCATGGTTGCAAAAATATGCGTTTCTCGGCGAGAAAAGCGCATTTTCGCAAATCCTGTCGGGGAGGGTTCAAAGAGTGGCCTTTTGCTGGGATTAAGTTACAATTGCACCAAATATATTTTTCTAAGTTGATTCAGCATGTTTCCAAGCTTTTCTGTGCGTTCCAAGCCATGTTTTTAAAAATATGCGTTTCTCGGCGAGAAAAGCGCATTTTCGCAAATGCTGACGGGGAGGGTTCAAAGAGTGGGCTTTTGCTGGGATAAAGGTAAAATTTGTATAAATATATTTTTCTAAGTCGAATTAATATGTTTCCAAGCATTTCTGTGTGTTCCAAGCCATGGTTGCAAAAATATGCGTTTCTCGGCGAGAAAAGCGCATTTTCGCAAATCCTGTCGGGGAGGGTTCAAAGAGTGGCCTTTTGCTGGGATTAAGTTACAATTGGACCAAATATATTTTTCTAAGTCGAATCAGCATGTTTCCAAGCTTTTCTGTGTGTTCCAAGCCATGTTTGCAAAAATATGCGTTTCTCGGCGAGAAAAGCGCATTTTCGCAAATCATGTCGGGGAGGGTTCAAAGAGTGGCCTTTTGCTGGGATTAAGTTACAATTGGACCAAATATATTTTTGTAAGTCGAATCAGCATGTTTCCAAGCTTTTCTGTGTGTTCCAAGCCATGTTTTTAAAAATATGCGTTTCTCGGCGAGAAAAGCGCATTTTCGCAAATCCTGTCGGGGAGGGTTCAAAGAGTGGCCTTTTGCTGGGATAAAGTTAAAATTGGACCAAATATATTTTTCTAAGTCGAATTAGCATGTTTCCAAGCTTTTCTGTGTGTTCCAAGCCATGTTTTTAAAAATATGCGTTTCTCGGCGAGAAAAGCGCATTTTCGCAAATGCTGTCGGGGAGGGTTCAAAGAGTGGGCTTTTGCTGGGATTAAGTTACAATTGGACGAAATATATTTTTCTAAGTCGAATCAGCATGTTTCCAAGCTTTTCTGTGTGTTCCAAGCCATGTTTGCAAAAATATGCGTTTCTCGGCGAGAAAAGCGCATTTTCGCAAATCCTGTCGGGAGGGTTCAAAGAGTGGCCTTTTGCTGGGATTAAGTTACAATTGGACCAAATATATTTTTCTAAGTCGAATCAGCATGTTTCCAAGCTTTTCTGTGTGTTCCAAGCCATGTTTTTAAAAATATGCGTTTCTCGGCGAGAAAAGCGCATTTTCGCAAATCCTGTCGGGGAGGGTTCAAAGAGTGGCCTTTTGCTGGGATTCAGTTAAATTGGACCAAATATATTTTTCTAAGTCGAATCAGCATGTTTCCAAGCTTTTCTGTGTGTTCCAAGCCATGTTTTTAAAAATATGCGTTTCTCGGCGAGAAAAGCGCATTTTCGCAAATGCTGTCGGGGAGGGTTCAAAGAGTGGCCTTTTGCTGGGATAAAGTTAAAATTGGACCAAATATATTTTTCTAAGTCGAATTAATATGTTTCCAAGCATTTCTGTGTGTTCCAAGCCATGTTTGCAAAAATATGCGTTTCTCGGCGAAAAAGCGCATTTTCGCAAATCCTGTCGGGGAGGGTTCAAAGAGTGGCCTTTTGCTGGGATTAAGTTAAAATTGGACCAAATATATTTTTCTAAGTCGAATTAATATGTTTCCAAGCTTTTCTGTGCGTTCCAAGCCATGTTTTTAAAAATATGCGTTTCTCGGCGAGAAATCGCATTTTCGCAAATGCTGACGGGGAGGGTTCAAAGAGTGGGCTTTTGCTGGGATAAAGTAAAATTTGATAAATATATTTTTCTAAGTCGAATTAATATGTTTCCAAGCATTTCTGTGTGTTCCAAGCCATGTTTGCAAAAATATGCGTTTCTCGGCGAGAAAAGCGCATTTTCGCAAATCCTGTCGGGGAGGGTTCAAAGAGTGGCCTTTTGCTGGGATTAAGTTAAATTGGACCAAATATTTTTTTCTAAGTCTTATCATCATGTTTCCAAGCTTTTCTGTGTGTTCCAAGCCATGTTTTTAAAAATATGCGTTTCTCGGCGAGAAAAGCGCATTTTCGCAAATGCTGTCGGGGAGGGTTCAAAGAGTGGCCTTTTGCTGGGATAAAGTTAAAATTTGTATAAATATATTTTTCTAAGTCGAATTAATATGTTTCCAAGCATTTCTGTGTGTTCCAAGCCATGTTTTTAAAAATATGCGTTTCTCGGCGAGAAAAGCGCATTTTCGCAAATCCTGTCGGGGAGGGTTCAAAGAGTGGCCTTTTGCTGGGATAAAGTTAAAATTGGACCAAATATATTTTCCAAGTCGAATTAGCATGTTTCCAAGCTTTTCTGTCTGTTCCAAGCCATGTTTGCAAAATATGCGTTTCTCGGCGAGAAAAGCGCATTTTCGCAAATGCTGTCGGGGGGGTTCAAAGAGTGGCCTTTTTCTGGTTTTAAGTAACACTTGCACCAAATATATTTTTCTAAGTCGAATCAGCATGTTTCCAAGCTTTTCTGTGTGTTCCAAGCCATGTTTTTAAAAATATGCGTTTCTCGGCGAGAAAAGCGCAATTTCGCAAATCCTGTCGGGGAGGGTTCAAAGAGTGGCCTTTTGCTGGGATAAAGTTAAAATTGGACCAAATATATTTTTCTAAGTCGAATTAATATGTTTCCAAGCATTTCTGTGTGTTCCAAGCCATGTTTGCAAAAATATGCGTTTCTCGGCGAGAAAAGCGCATTTTTAAATGCTGTCGGGGAGGGTTCAAAGAGTGGCCTTTTGCTGGGATTAAGTTACAATTGGACCAAATATATTTTTCTAAGTCGAATCAGCATGTTTCCAAGCTTTTCTGTGTGTTCCAAGCCATGTTTTTAAAAATATGCGTTTCTCGGCGAGAAAAGCGCATTTTCGCAAATCCTGTCGGGGAGGGTTCAAAGAGTGGCCTTTTGCTGGGATTAAGTTACAATTGGACCAAATATATTTTTCTAAGTCGAATCAGCATGTTTCCAAGCTTTTCTGTGTGTTCCAAGCCATGTTTGCAAAAATATGCGTTTCTCGGCGAGAAAAGCGCATTTTCGCAAATCCTGTCGGGGAGGGTTCAAAGAGTGGCCTTTTGCTGGGATTAAGTTACAATTGGACCAAATATATTTTTCTAAGTAGATTCAGCATGTTTCCAAGCTTTTCTGTGTGTTCCAAGCCATGTTTTTAAAAATATGCGTTTCTCGGCGAGAAAAGCGCATTTTCGCAAATCCTGTCGGGGAGGGTTCAAAGAGTGGCCTTTTGCTGGGATTAAGTTACAATTGGACCAAATATATTTTTCTAAGTCGAATTAATATGTTTCCAAGCATTTCTGTGTGTTCCAAGCCATTGTTGCAAAAATATGCGTTTCTCGGCGAGAAAAGCGCATTTTCGCAAATCCTGTCGGGGAGGGTTCAAAGAGTGGCCTTTTGCTGGGATTAAGTTACAATTGCACCAAATATATTTTTCTAAGTTGATTCAGCATGTTTCCAAGCTTTTCTGTGTGTTCCAAGCCATGTTTTTAAAAATATGCGTTTCTCGGCGAGAAAAGCGCATTTTCGCAAATGCTGACGGGAGGGTTCAAAGAGTGGGCTTTTGCTGGGATAAAGGTAAAATTTGTATAAATATATTTTTCTAAGTCGAATTAATATGTTTCCAAGCATTTCTGTGTGTTCTAAGCCATGGTTGGAAAATATGCGTTTCTCGGCGAGAAAAGCGCATTTTCGCAAATCCTGTCGGGGAGGGTTCAAAGAGTGGCCTTTTGCTGGGATTAAGTTACAATTGCACCAAATATATTTTTCTAAGTTGATTCAGCATGTTTCCAAGCTTTTCTGTGCGTTCCAAGCCATGTTTTTAAAAATATGCGTTTCTCGGCGAGAAAAGCGCATTTTTCGCAAATGCTGACGGGGAGGGTTCAAAGAGTGGGCTTTTGCTGGGATAAAGGTAAAATTTGTATAAATATATTTTTCTAAGTCGAATTAATATGTTTCCAAGCATTTCTGTGTGTTCCAAGCCATGGTTGCAAAAATATGCGTTTCTCGGCGAGAAAAGCGCATTTTCGCAAATCCTGTCGGGGAGGGTTCAAAGAGTGGCCTTTTGCTGGGATAAAGTTAAAATTGGACCAAATATATTTTTCTAAGTCGAATTAGCATGTTTCCAAGCTTTTCTGTGTGTTCCAAGACATGTGTGCAAAAATATGCGTTTCTCGGCGAGAAAAGCGCATTTTCGCAAATGCTGTCGGGGAGGGTTCAAAGAGTGGCCTTTTGCTGGGATTAAGTTACAATTGGACGAAATATATTTTTGTAAGTCGAATCAGCATGTTTCCAAGCTTTTCTGTGTGTTCCAAGCCATGTTTTTAAAAATATGCGTTTCTCGGCGAAAAAAGCGCATTTTCGCAAATCCTGTCGGGGAGGGTTCAAAGAGTGGCCTTTTGCTGGGATAAAGTTAAAATTGGACCAAATATATTTTTCTAAGTCGAATTAATATGTTTCCAAGCATTTCTGTGTGTTCCAAGCCATGGTTGCAAAAATATGCGTTTCTCGGCGAGAAAAGCGCATTTTCGCAAATCCTGTCGGGGAGGGTTCAAAGAGTGGCCTTTTGCTGGGATTAAGTTACAATTGGACCAAATATATTTTTCTAAGTCGAATCAGCATGTTTCCAAGCTTTTCTGTGTGTTCCAAGCCATGTTTGCAAAAATATGCGTTTCTCGGCGAGAAAAGCGCATTTTCGCAAATGCTGTCGGGGAGGGTTCAAAGAGTGGCCTTTTGCTGGGATTAAGTTACAATTGGACCAAATATATTTTTCTAAGTCGAATCAGCATGTTTCCAAGCTTTTCTGTGTGTTCCAAGCCATGTTTTTAAAAATATGCGTTTCTCGGCGAAAAAAGCGCATTTTCGCAAATCCTGTCGGGGAGGGTTCAAAGAGTGGCCTTTTGCTGGGATAAAGTTAAAATTGGACCAAATATATTTTTCTAAGTCGAATTAATATGTTTCCAAGCTTTTCTGTGCGTTCCAAGCCATGTTTTTAAAAATATGCGTTTCTCGGCGAGAAAAGCGCATTTTCGCAAATGCTGTCGGGGAGGGTTCAAAGAGTGGGCTTTTGCTGGGATAAAGTTAAAATTTGTATAAATATATTTTTCTAAGTCGAATTAATATGTTTCCAAGCATTTCTGTGTGTTCCAAGCCATGTTTTTAAAAATATGCGTTTCTCGGCGAGAAAAGCGCATTTTCGCAAATCCTGTCGGGGAGGGTTCAAAGAGTGGCCTTTTGCTGGGATTAAGTTACAATTGGACCAAATATATTTTTCTAAGTCGAATCAGCATGTTTCCAAGCTTTTCTGTGTGTTCCAAGCCATGTTTGCAAAAATATGCGTTTCTCGGCGAGAAAAGCGCATTTTCGCAAATCCTGTCGGGGAGGGTTCAAAGAGTGGCCTTTTGCTGGGATTAAATTGCAATTGGACCAAATATATTTTTCCAAGTCGAATCAGCATGTTTCCAAGCTTTTCTGTGTGTTCCAAGCCATGTTTTTAAAAATATGCGTTTCTCGGCGAGAAAAGCGCATTTTCGCAAATGCTGTCGGGGAGGGTTCAAAGAGTGGCCTTTTGCTGGGATAAAGTTAAAATTGGACCAAATATATTTTTCTAAGTCGAATTAATATGTTTCCAAGCTTTTCTGTGTGTTCCAAGCCATGTTTTTAAAAATATGCGTTTCTCGGCGAGAAAAGCGCATTTTAGCAAATCCTGTCGGGGAGGGTTCAAAGAGTGGCCTTTTGCTGGGATTAAGTTAAAATTGTATAAATATATTTTTCTAAGTCGAATTAAGCATGTTTCCAAGCTTTTCTGTGTGTTCCAAGCCATGTTTTTAAAAATATGCGTTTCTCGGCGAGAAAAGCGCATTTTCGCAAATGCTGTCGGGGAGGGTTCAAAGAGTGGCCTTTTGCTGGGATAAAGTTAAAATTTGACCAAATATATTTTTCAAAGTCAATTAATATGTTTCCAAGCTTTTCTGTGTGTTCCAAGCCATGTTTTTAAAAATATGCGTTTCTCGGCGAGAAAAGCGCATTTTCGCAAATGCTGTCGGGGAGGGTTCAAAGAGTGGCCTTTTGCTGGGATTAAGTTACAATTGGACCAAATATATTTTTCTAAGTCGAATCAGCATGTTTCCAAGCTTTTCTGTGTGTTCCAAGCCATGTTTTTAAAAATATGCGTTTCTCGGCGAGAAAAGCGCATTTTAAATCCTGTCGGGGAGGGTTCAAAGAGTGGCCTTTTGCTGGGATTAAGTTACAATTGGACCAAATATATTTTTCTAAGTCGAATCAGCATGTTTCCAAGCTTTTCTGTGTGTTCCAAGCCATGTTTTTAAAAATATGCGTTTCTCGGCGAGAAAAACGCATTTCGCAAATGCTGTCGGGGAGGGTTCAAAGAGTGGCCTTTTGCTGGGATAAAGTTAAAATTAGACCATATATATTTTTCTAAGTCGAATTAATATGTTTCCAAGCTTTTCTGTGCGTTCCAAGCCATGTTTTTAAAAATATGCGTTTCTCGGCGAGAAAAGCGCATTTTCGCAAATGCTGTCGGGGAGGGTTCAAAGAGTGGCCTTTTGCTGGGATAAAGGTAAAATTTGTATAAATATATTTTTCTAAGTCGAATTAATATGTTTCCAAGCATTTCTGTGTGTTCCAAGCCATGTTTTTAAAATATGCGTTTCTCGGCGAGAAAAGCGCATTTTCGCAAATCCTGTCGGGGAGGGTTCAAAGAGTGGCCTTTTGCTGGGATTAAGTTACAATTGGACCAAATATATTTTTCTAAGTCGAATCAGCATGTTTCCAAGCTTTTCTGTGCTTTCCAAGCCATGTTTTTAAAAATATGCGTTTCTCGGCGAGAAAAGCGCATTTTCGCAAATCCTGTCGGGGAGGGTTCAAAGAGTGGCCTTTTGCTGGGATAAAGTTAAAATTGGACCAAATATATTTTTCTAAGTCGAATTAATATGTTTCCAAGCTTTTCTGTGTGTTCCAAGCCATGTTTGCAAAAATATGCGTTTCTCGGCGAGAAAAGCGCATTTTCGCAAATGCTGTCGGGGAGGGTTCAAAGAGTGGCCTTTTGCTGGGATTAAGTTACAATTGGACCAAATATATTTTTCTAAGTCGAATCAGCATGTTTCCAAGCTTTTCTGTGTGTTCCAAGCCATGTTTTTAAAAATATGCGTTTCTCGGCGAGAAAAGCGCATTTTCGCAAATCCTGTCGGGGAGGGTTCAAAGAGTGGCCTTTTGCTGGGATAAAGTTAAAATTAGACCAAATATATTTTTCTAAGTCGAATTAATATGTTTCCAAGCTTTTCTGTGTGTTCCAAGCCATGTTTTTAAAAATATGCGTTTCTCGGCGAGAAAAGCGCATTTTCGCAAATCCTGTCGGGGAGGGTTCAAAGAGTGGCCTTTTGCTGGGATAAAGTTAAAATTTGACCAAATATATTTTTCTAAGTCGAATTAATATGTTTCCAAGCATTTCTGTGTGTTCCAAGCCATGTTTTTAAAAATATGCGTTTCTCGGCGAGAAAAGCGCAATTTCGCAAATACTGTCGGGGAGGGTTCAAAGAGTGGCCTTTTGCTGGGATTAAGTTACAATTGGACCAAATATATTTTTCTAAGTCGAATCAGCATGTTTCCAAGCTTTTCTGTGTGTTCCAAGCCATGTTTGCAAAAATATGCGTTTCTCGGCGAGAAAAGCGCATTTTCGCAAATCCTGTCGGGGAGGGTTCAAAGAGTGGCCTTTTGCTGGGATTAAGTTAAAATTGGACCAAATATATTTTTCTAAGTCGAATTAATATGTTTCCAAGCTTTTCTGTGCGTTCCAAGCCATGTTTTTAAAAATATGCGTTTCTCGGCGAAAAAGCGCATTTTAAATCCTGTCGGGGAGGGTTCAAAGAGTGGCCTTTTGCTGGGATAAAGTTAAAATTGGACCAAATATATTTTTCTAAGTCGAATTAATATGTTTCCAAGCATTTCTGTGTGTTCCAAGCCATGTTTGCAAAAATATGCGTTTCTCGGCGAGAAAAGCGCATTTTCGCAAATCCTGTCGGGGAGGGTTCAAAGAGTGGCCTTTTGCTGGGATTAAGTTACAATTGGACCAAATATATTTGTCTAAGTCGAATTAATATGTTTCCAAGCTTTTCTGTGTGTTCCAAGCCATGTTTTTAAAAATATGCGTTTCTCGGCGAGAAAAGCGCATTTTCGCAAATGCTGTCGGGGAGGGTTCAAAGAGTGGCCTTTTGCTGGGATAAAGTTAAAATTGGACCAAATATATTTTTCTAAGTCGAATCATTATGTTTCCAAGCTTTTCTGTGTGTTCCAAGCCATGTTTTTAAAAATATGCGTTTCTCGGCGAGAAAAGCGCATTTTCGCAAATCCTGTCGGGGAGGGTTCAAAGAGTGGCCTTTTGCTGGGATTAAGTTAAAATTGGACCAAATAGAATTTTCTAAGTCGAATTAGCATGTTTCCAAGCTTTTCTGTGTGTTCCAAGCCATGTTTTTAAAAATATGCGTTTCTCGGCGAGAAAAGCGCATTTTCGCAAATCCTGTCGGGGAGGGTTCAAAGAGTGGCCTTTTGCTGGGATTAAGTTAAAATTGGACCAAATATATTTTTCTAAGTCGAATCAGCATGTTTCCAAGCTTTTCTGTGTGTTCCAAGCCATGTTTTTAAAAATATGCGTTTCTCGGCGAGAAAAAGCGCATTTTCGCAAATCCTGTCGGGGAGGGTTCAAAGAGTGGCCTTTTGCTGGGATTAAGTTAAAATTGGACCAAATATATTTTTCTAAGTCGAATTAAGCATGTTTCCAAGCTTTCTGTGTGTTCCAAGCCATGTTTTTAAAAATATGCGTTTCTCGGCGAAAAAGCGCATTTTTAAATCCTGTCGGGGAGGGTTCAAAGAGTGGCCTTTTGCTGGGATTAAGTTAAAATTGGACCAAATATATTTTTCTAAGTCGAATTAATATGTTTCCAAGCTTTTCTGTGAGTTCCAAGCCATGTTTTTAAAAATATGCGTTTCTCGGCGAGAAAAGCGCATTTTCCTAAATCCTGTCGGGGAGGGTTCAAAGAGTGGCCTTTTGCTGGGATTAAGTTACAATTGGACCAAATATATTTTTCTAAGTCGAATCAGCATGTTTCCAAGCTTTTCTGTGTGTTCCAAGCCATGTTTGCAAAAATATGCGTTTCTCGGCGAGAAAAGCGCATTTTCGCAAATCCTGTCGGGGAGGGTTCAAAGAGTGGCCTTTTGCTGGGATTAAGTTACAATTGGACCAAATATATTTTTGTAAGTCGAATCAGCATGTTTCCAAGCTTTTCTGTGTGTTCCAAGCCATGTTTTTAAAAATATGCGTTTCTCGGCGAGAAAAGCGCATTTTCGCAAATCCTGTCGGGGAGGGTTCAAAGAGTGGCCTTTTGCTGGGATAAAGTTAAAATTGGACCAAATATATTTTTCTAAGTCGAATTAATATGTTTCCAAGCTTTTCTGTGCGTTCCAAGCCATGTTTTTAAAAATATGCGTTTCTCGGCGAGAAAAGCGCATTTTCGCAAATGCTGACGGGGAGGGTTCAAAGAGTGGGCTTTTGCTGGGATAAAGGTAAAATTTGTATAAATATATTTTTCTAAGTCGAATTAATATGTTTCCAAGCATTTCTGTGTGTTCCAAGCCATGGTTGCAAAAATATGCGTTTCTCGGCGAGAAAAGCGCATTTTCGCAAATCCTGT
Source organism: Decapterus maruadsi (assembly GCA_030347415.2). Lineage (NCBI taxonomy): Eukaryota > Metazoa > Chordata > Actinopteri > Carangiformes > Carangidae > Decapterus > Decapterus maruadsi. The sequence goes on along the minus strand of JARUPV020000055.1, from coordinate 58,561 downwards.
CGGGGAGGGTTCAAAGAGTGGCCTTTTGCTGGGATTAAGTTACAATTGGACCAAATATATTTTTCTAAGTCGAATCAGCATGTTTCCAAGCTTTTCTGTGTGTTCCAAGCCATGTTTGCAAAAATATGCGTTTCTCGGCGAGAAAAGCGCATTTTCGCAAATGCTGTCGGGGAGGGTTCAAAGAGTGGCCTTTTGCTGGGATTAAGTTACAATTGGACGAAATATATTTTTGTAAGTCGAATCAGCATGTTTCCAAGCTTTTCTGTGTGTTCCAAGCCATGTTTTTAAAAATATGCGTTTCTCGGCGAGAAAAGCGCATTTTCGCAAATCCTGTCGGGGAGGGTTCAAAGAGTGGCCTTTTGCTGGGATTAAGTTACAATTGGACCAAATATATTTTTCTAAGTCGAATTAATATGTTTCCAAGCATTTCTGTGTGTTCCAAGCCATGGTTGCAAAAATATGCGTTTCTCGGCGAGAAAAGCGCATTTTCGCAAATCCTGTCGGGGAGGGTTCAAAGAGTGGCCTTTTGCTGGGATTAAGTTACAATTGCACCAAATATATTTTTCTAAGTTGATTCAGCATGTTTCCAAGCTTTTCTGTGCGTTCCAAGCCATGTTTTTAAAAATATGCGTTTCTCGGCGAGAAAAGCGCATTTTCGCAAATGCTGACGGGGAGGGTTCAAAGAGTGGGCTTTTGCTGGGATAAAGGTAAAATTTGTATAAATATATTTTTCTAAGTCGAATTAATATGTTTCCAAGCATTTCTGTGTGTTCTAAGCCATGGTTGGAAAATATGCGTTTCTCGGCGAGAAAAGCGCATTTTCGCAAATCCTGTCGGGGAGGGTTCAAAGAGTGGCCTTTTGCTGGGATTAAGTTACAATTGCACCAAATATATTTTTCTAAGTTGATTCAGCATGTTTCCAAGCTTTTCTGTGCGTTCCAAGCCATGTTTTTAAAAATATGCGTTTCTCGGCGAGAAAAGCGCATTTTCGCAAATGCTGACGGGGAGGGTTCAAAGAGTGGGCTTTTGCTGGGATAAAGGTAAAATTTGTATAAATATATTTTTCTAAGTCGAATTAATATGTTTCCAAGCATTTCTGTGTGTTCCAAGCCATGGTTGCAAAAATATGCGTTTCTCGGCGAGAAAAAGCGCATTTTCGCAAATCCTGTCGGGGAGGGTTCAAAGAGTGGCCTTTTGTTGGGATAAAGTTAAAATTGGACCAAATATATTTTTCTAAGTCGAATTAGCATGTTTCCAAGCTTTTCTGTGTGTTCCAAGACATGTGTGCAAAAATATGCGTTTCTCGGCGAGAAAAGCGCATTTTCGCAAATGCTGTCGGGGAGGGTTCAAAGAGTGGCCTTTTGCTGGGATTAAGTTACAATTGGACGAAATATATTTTTGTAAGTCGAATCAGCATGTTTCCAAGCTTTTCTGTGTGTTCCAAGCCATGTTTTTAAAAATATGCGTTTCTCGGCGAGAAAAGCGCATTTTCGCAAATCCTGTCGGGGAGGGTTCAAAGAGTGGCCTTTTGCTGGGATAAAGTTAAAATTGGACCAAATATATTTTTCTAAGTCGAATTAATATGTTTCCAAGCATTTCTGTGTGTTCCAAGCCATGGTTGCAAAAATATGCGTTTCTCGGCGAGAAAAGCGCATTTTCGCAAATCCTGTCGGGGAGGGTTCAAAGAGTGGCCTTTTGCTGGGATGAAGTTACAATTGGACCAAATATATTTTTCTAAGTCGAATCAGCATGTTTCCAAGCTTTTCTGTGTGTTCCAAGCCATGTTTGCAAAAATATGCGTTTCTCGGCGAGAAAAGCGCATTTTCGCAAATGCTGTCGGGGAGGGTTCAAAGAGTGGCCTTTTGCTGGGATTAAGTTACAATTGGACCAAATATATTTTTGTAAGTCGAATCAGCATGTTTCCAAGCTTTTCTGTGTGTTCCAAGCCATGTTTTTAAAAATATGCGTTTCTCGGCGAGAAAAGCGCATTTTCGCAAATCCTGTCGGGGAGGGTTCAAAGAGTGGCCTTTTGCTGGGATAAAGTTAAAATTGGACCAAATATATTTTTCTAAGTCGAATTAATATGTTTCCAAGCATTTCTGTGTGTTCCAAGCCATGTTTTTAAAAATATGCGTTTCTCGGGGAGAAAAGCGCATTTTCGCAAATGCTGACGGGGAGGGTTCAAAGAGTGGGCTTTTGCTGGGATAAAGGTAAAATTTGTATAAATATATTTTTCTAAGTCGAATTAATATGTTTCCAAGCATTTCTGTGTGTTCCAAGCCATGGTTGCAAAAATATGCGTTTCTCGGCGAGAAAAGCGCATTTTCGCAAATCCTGTCGGGGAGGGTTCAAAGAGTGGCCTTTTGCTGGGATTAAGTTACAATTGGACCAAATATATTTTTCTAAGTCGAATCAGCATGTTTCCAAGCTTTTCTGTGTGTTCCAAGCCATGTTTTTAAAAATATGCGTTTCTCGGCGAGAAAAGCGCATTTTCGCAAATCCTGTCGGGGAGGGTTCAAAGAGTGGCCTTTTGCTGGGATAAAGTTAAAATTGGACCAAATATATTTTTCTAAGTCGAATTAATATGTTTCCAAGCTTTTCTGTGCGTTCCAAGCCATGTTTTTAAAAATATGCGTTTCTCGGCGAGAAAAGCGCATTTTCGCAAATGCTGTCGGGGAGGGTTCAAAGAGTGGCCTTTTGCTGGGATAAAGTTAAAATTTGTATAAATATATTTTTCTAAGTCGAATTAATATGTTTCCAAGCATTTCTGTGTGTTCCAAGCCATGTTTTTAAAAATATGCGTTTCTCGGCGAGAAAAGCGCATTTTCGCAAATCCTGTCGGGGAGGGTTCAAAGAGTGGCCTTTTGCTGGGATAAAGTTAAAATTAGACCAAATATATTTTTCTAAGTCGAATTAATATGTTTCCAAGCTTTTCTGTGCGTTCCAAGCCATGTTTTTAAAAATATGCGTTTCTCGGCGAGAAAAGCGCATTTTCGCAAATGCTGACGGGGAGGGTTCAAAGAGTGGGCTTTTGCTGGGATAAAGGTAAAATTTGTATAAATATATTTTTCTAAGTCGAATTAATATGTTTCCAAGCATTTCTGTGTGTTCCAAGCCATGTTTTTAAAAATATGCGTTTCTCGGCGAGAAAAGCGCATTTTCGCAAATCCTGTCGGGGAGGGTTCAAAGAGTGGCCTTTTGCTGGGATTAAGTTACAATTGGACCAAATATATTTTTCTAAGTCGAATCAGCATGTTTCCAAGCTTTTCTGTGTGTTCCAAGCCATGTTTGCAAAAATATGCGTTTCTCGGCGAGAAAAGCGCATTTTCGCAAATCCTGTCGGGGAGGGTTCAAAGAGTGGCCTTTTGCTGGGATAAAGTTAAAATTGGACCAAATATATTTTTCTAAGTCGAATTAGCATGTTTCCAAGCTTTTCTGTGTGTTCCAAGACATGTGTGCAAAAATATGCGTTTCTCGGCGAGAAAAGCGCATTTTCGCAAATGCTGTCGGGGAGGGTTCAAAGAGTGGCCTTTTGCTGGGATTAAGTTACAATTGGACCAAATATATTTTTGTAAGTCGAATCAGCATGTTTCCAAGCTTTTCTGTGTGTTCCAAGCCATGTTTTTAAAAATATGCGTTTCTCGGCGAGAAAAGCGCATTTTCGCAAATCCTGTCGGGGAGGGTTCAAAGAGTGGCCTTTTGCTGGGATAAAGTTAAAATTGGACCAAATATATTTTTCTAAGTCGAATTAATATGTTTCCAAGCATTTCTGTGTGTTCCAAGCCATGGTTGCAAAAATATGCGTTTCTCGGCGAGAAAAGCGCATTTTCGCAAATCCTGTCGGGGAGGGTTCAAAGAGTGGCCTTTTGCTGGGATTAAATTACAATTGGACCAAATATATTTTTCTAAGTCGAATCAGCATGTTTCCAAGCTTTTCTGTGTGTTCCAAGCCATGTTTGCAAAAATATGCGTTTCTCGGCGAGAAAAGCGCATTTTCGCAAATGCTGTCGGGGAGGGTTCAAAGAGTGGCCTTTTGCTGGGATTAAGTTACAATTGGACCAAATATATTTTTCTAAGTCGAATCAGCATGTTTCCAAGCTTTTCTGTGTGTTCCAAGCCATGTTTTTAAAAATATGCGTTTCTCGGCGAGAAAAGCGCATTTTCGCAAATCCTGTCGGGGAGGGTTCAAAGAGTGGCCTTTTGCTGGGATAAAGTTAAAATTGGACCAAATATATTTTTCTAAGTCGAATTAATATGTTTCCAAGCTTTTCTGTGCGTTCCAAGCCATGTTTTTAAAAATATGCGTTTCTCGGCGAGAAATCGCATTTTCGCAAATGCTGACGGGGAGGGTTCAAAGAGTGGGCTTTTGCTGGGATAAAGGTAAAATTTGTATAAATATATTTTTCTAAGTCGAATTAATATGTTTCCAAGCATTTCTGTGTGTTCCAAGCCATGGTTGCAAAAATATGCGTTTCTCGGCGAGAAAAGCGCATTTTCGCAAATCCTGTCGGGGAGGGTTCAAAGAGTGGCCTTTTGCTGGGATTAAGTTACAATTGGACCAAATATATTTTTGTAAGTCGAATCAGCATGTTTCCAAGCTTTTCTGTGTGTTCCAAGCCATGTTTTTAAAAATATGCGTTTCTCGGCGAGAAAAGCGCATTTTCGCAAATCCTGTCGGGGAGGGTTCAAAGAGTGGCCTTTTGCTGGGATAAAGTTAAAATTGGACCAAATATATTTTTCTAAGTCGAATTAATATGTTTCCAAGCTTTTCTGTGCGTTCCAAGCCATGTTTTTAAAAATATGCGTTTCTCGGCGAGAAAAGCGCATTTTCACAAATGCTGACGGGGAGGGTTCAAAGAGTGGGCTTTTGCTGGGATAAAGGTAAAATTTGTATAAATATATTTTTCTAAGTCGAATTAATATGTTTCCAAGCATTTCTGTGTGTTCCAAGCCATGTTTTTAAAAATATGCGTTTCTCGGCGAGAAAAGCGCATTTTCGCAAATCCTGTCGGGGAGGGTTCAAAGAGTGGCCTTTTGCTGGGATAAAGTTAAAATTAGACCAAATATATTTTTCTAAGTCGAATTAATATGTTTCCAAGCTTTTCTGTGCGTTCCAAGCCATGTTTTTAAAAATATGCGTTTCTCGGCTAGAAAAGCGCATTTTCGCAAATGCTGACGGGGAGGGTTCAAAGAGTGGGCTTTTGCTGGGATAAAGGTAAAATTTGTATAAATATATTTTTCTAAGTCGAATTAATATGTTTCCAAGCATTTCTGTGTGTTCCAAGCCATGTTTTTAAAAATATGCGTTTCTCGGCGAGAAAAGCGCATTTTCGCAAATCCTGTCGGGGAGGGTTCAAAGAGTGGCCTTTTGCTGGGATTAAGTTACAATTGGACCAAATATATTTTTCTAAGTCGAATCAGCATGTTTCCAAGCTTTTCTGTGTGTTCCAAGCCATGTTTGCAAAAATATGCGTTTCTCGGCGAGAAAAGCGCATTTTCGCAAATGCTGTCGGGGAGGGTTCAAAGAGTGGCCTTTTGCTGGGATTAAGTTACAATTGGACCAAATATATTTTTGTAAGTCGAATCAGCATGTTTCCAAGCTTTTCTGTGTGTTCCAAGCCATGTTTTTAAAAATATGCGTTTCTCGGCGAGAAAAGCGCATTTTCGCAAATCCTGTCGGGGAGGGTTCAAAGAGTGGCCTTTTGCTGGGATAAAGTTAAAATTGGACCAAATATATTTTTCTAAGTCGAATTAATATGTTTCCAAGCTTTTCTGTGCGTTCCAAGCCATGTTTTTAAAAATATGCGTTTCTCGGCGAGAAAAGCGCATTTTCGCAAATGCTGTCGGGGAGGGTTCAAAGAGTGGCCTTTTGCTGGGATAAAGTTAAAATTTGTATAAATATATTTTTCTAAGTCGAATTAATATGTTTCCAAGCATTTCTGTGTGTTCCAAGCCATGTTTGCAAAAATATGCGTTTCTCGGCGAGAAAAGCGCATTTTCGCAAATCCTGTCGGGGAGGGTTCAAAGAGTGGCCTTTTGCTGGGATTAAGTTACAATTGGACCAAATATATTTTTGTAAGTCGAATCAGCATGTTTCCAAGCTTTTCTGTGTGTTCCAAGCCATGTTTTTAAAAATATGCGTTTCTCGGCGAGAAAAGCGCATTTTCGCAAATCCTGTCGGGGAGGGTTCAAAGAGTGGCCTTTTGCTGGGATAAAGTTAAAATTGGACCAAATATATTTTTCTAAGTCGAATTAATATGTTTCCAAGCTTTTCTGTGCGTTCCAAGCCATGTTTTTAAAAATATGCGTTTCTCGGCGAGAAAAGCGCATTTTCTAAAATGCTGACGGGGAGGGTTCAAAGAGTGGGCTTTTGCTGGGATAAAGTTAAAATTTGTATAAATATATTTTTCTAAGTCGAATTAATATGTTTCCAAGCATTTCTGTGTGTTCCAAGCCATGTTTTTAAAAATATGCGTTTCTCGGCGAGAAAAGCGCATTTTCGCAAATCCTGTCGGGGAGGGTTCAAAGAGTGGCCTTTTGCTGGGATAAAGTTAAAATTAGACCAAATATATTTTTCTAAGTCGAATTAATATGTTTCCAAGCTTTTCTGTGTGTTCCAAGCCATGTTTTTAAAAATATGCGTTTCTCGGCGAGAAAAGCGCATTTTCGCAAATGCTGACGGGGAGGGTTCAAAGAGTGGGCTTTTGCTGGGATAAAGGTAAAATTTGTATAAATATATTTTTCTAAGTCGAATTAATATGTTTCCAAGCATTTCTGTGTGTTCCAAGCCATGTTTGCAAAAATATGCGTTTCTCGGCGAGAAAAGCGCATTTTCGCAAATGCTGTCGGGGAGGGTTCAAAGAGTGGCCTTTTGCTGGGATTAAGTTACAATTGGACGAAATATATTTTTGTAAGTCGAATCAGCATGTTTCCAAGCTTTTCTGTGTGTTCCAAGCCATGTTTTTAAAAATATGCGTTTCTCGGCGAGAAAAGCGCATTTTCGCAAATCCTGTCGGGGAGGGTTCAAAGAGTGGCCTTTTGCTGGGATAAAGTTAAAATTGGACCAAATATATTTTTCTAAGTCGAATTAATATGTTTCCAAGCTTTTCTGTGCGTTCCAAGCCATGTCTTTAAAAATATGCGTTTCTCGGCGAGAAAAGCGCATTTTCGCAAATGCTGTCGGGGAGGGTTCAAAGAGTGGGCTTTTGCTGGGATAAAGTTAAAATTTGTATAAATATATTTTTCTAAGTCGAATTAATATGTTTCCAAGCATTTCTGTGTGTTCCAAGCCATGTTTTTAAAAATATGCGTTTCTCGGCGAGAAAAGCGCATTTTCGCAAATCCTGTCGGGGAGGGTTCAAAGAGTGGCCTTTTGCTGGGATAAAGTTAAAATTAGACCAAATATATTTTTCTAAGTCGAATTAATATGTTTCCAAGCTTTTCTGTGCGTTCCAAGCCATGTTTTTAAAAATATGCGTTTCTCGGCGAGAAAAGCGCATTTTCGCAAATGCTGACGGGGAGGGTTCAAAGAGTGGGCTTTTGCTGGGATAAAGGTAAAATTTGTATAAATATATTTTTCTAAGTCGAATTAATATGTTTCCAAGCATTTCTGTGTGTTCCAAGCCATGTTTTTAAAAATATGCGTTTCTCGGCGAGAAAAGCGCATTTTCGCAAATCCTGTCGGGGAGGGTTCAAAGAGTGGCCTTTTGCTGGGATTAAGTTACAATTGGACCAAATATATTTTTCTAAGTCGAATCAGCATGTTTCCAAGCTTTTCTGTGTGTTCCAAGCCATGTTTGCAAAAATATGCGTTTCTCGGCGAGAAAAGCGCATTTTCGCAAATGCTGTCGGGGAGGGTTCAAAGAGTGGCCTTTTGCTGGGATTAAGTTACAATTGGACCAAATATATTTTTGTAAGTCGAATCAGCATGTTTCCAAGCTTTTCTGTGTGTTCCAAGCCATGTTTTTAAAAATATGCGTTTCTCGGCGAGAAAAGCGCATTTTCGCAAATCCTGTCGGGGAGGGTTCAAAGAGTGGCCTTTTGCTGGGATAAAGTTAAAATTGGACCAAATATATTTTTCTAAGTCGAATTAATATGTTTCCAAGCTTTTCTGTGTGTTCCAAGCCATGGTTGCAAAAATATGCGTTTCTCGGCGAGAAAAGCGCATTTTCGCAAATGCTGTCGGGGAGGGTTCAAAGAGTGGCCTTTTGCTGGGATTAAGTTACAATTGGACCAAATATATTTTTGTAAGTCGAATCAGCATGTTTCCAAGCTTTTCTGTGTGTTCCAAGCCATGTTTTTAAAAATATGCGTTTCTCGGCGAGAAAAGCGCATTTTCGCAAATCCTGTCGGGGAGGGTTCAAAGAGTGGCCTTTTGCTGGGATAAAGTTAAAATTGGACCAAATATATTTTTCTAAGTCGAATTAATATGTTTCCAAGCATTTCTGTGTGTTCCAAGCCATGGTTGCAAAAATATGCGTTTCTCGGCGAGAAAAGCGCATTTTCGCAAATCCTGTCGGGGAGGGTTCAAAGAGTGGCCTTTTGCTGGGATGAAGTTACAATTGGACCAAATATATTTTTGTAAGTCGAATCAGCATGTTTCCAAGCTTTTCTGTGTGTTCCAAGCCATGTTTTTAAAAATATGCGTTTCTCGGCGAGCAAAGCGCATTTTCGCAAATCCTGTCGGGGAGGGTTCAAAGAGTGGCCTTTTGCTGGGATAAAGTTAAAATTGGACCAAATATATTTTTCTAAGTCGAATTAATATGTTTCCAAGCTTTTCTGTGTGTTCCAAGCCATGTTTTTAAAAATATGCGTTTCTCGGCGAGAAAAGCGCATTTTCGCAAATGCTGTCGGGGAGGGTTCAAAGAGTGGCCTTTTGCTGGGATTAAGTTACAATTGGACCAAATATATTTTTGTAAGTCGAATCAGCATGTTTCCAAGCTTTTCTGTGTGTTCCAAGCCATGTTTTTAAAAATATGCGTTTCTCGGCGAGAAAAGCGCATTTTCGCAAATCCTGTCGGGGAGGGTTCAAAGAGTGGCCTTTTGCTGGGATAAAGTTAAAATTGGACCAAATATATTTTTCTAAGTCGAATTAATATGTTTCCAAGCTTTTCTGTGCGTTCCAAGCCATGTTTTTAAAAATATGCGTTTCTCGGCGAGAAAAGCGCATTTTCGCAAATGCTGACGGGGAGGGTTCAAAGAGTGGGCTTTTGCTGGGATAAAGGTAAAATTTGTATAAATATATTTTTCTAAGTCGAATTAATATGTTTCCAAGCATTTCTGTGTGTTCCAAGCCATGTTTTTAAAAATATGCGTTTCTCGGCGAGAAAAGCGCATTTTCGCAAATCCTGTCGGGGAGGGTTCAAAGAGTGGCCTTTTGCTGGGATAAAGTTAAAATTAGACCAAATATATTTTTCTAAGTCGAATTAATATGTTTCCAAGCTTTTCTGTGCGTTCCAAGCCATGTTTTTAAAAATATGCGTTTCTCGGCGAAAAAAGCGCATTTTCGCAAATGCTGACGGGGAGGGTTCAAAGAGTGGGCTTTTGCTGGGATAAAGGTAAAATTTGTATAAATATATTTTTCTAAGTCGAATTAATATGTTTCCAAGCATTTCTGTGTGTTCCAAGCCATGTTTTTAAAAATATGCGTTTCTCGGCGAGAAAAGCGCATTTTCGCAAATCCTGTCGGGGAGGGTTCAAAGAGTGGCCTTTTGCTGGGATTAAGTTACAATTGGACCAAATATATTTTTCTAAGTCGAATCAGCATGTTTCCAAGCTTTTCTGTGTGTTCCAAGCCATGTTTGCAAAAATATGCGTTTCTCGGCGAGAAAAGCGCATTTTCGCAAATGCTGTCGGGGAGGGTTCAAAGAGTGGCCTTTTGCTGGGATTAAGTTACAATTGGACGAAATATATTTTTGTAAGTCGAATCAGCATGTTTCCAAGCTTTTCTGTGTGTTCCAAGCCATGTTTTTAAAAATATGCGTTTCTCGGCGAGAAAAGCGCATTTTCGCAAATCCTGTCGGGGAGGGTTCAAAGAGTGGCCTTTTGCTGGGATAAAGTTAAAATTGGACCAAATATATTTTTCTAAGTCGAATTAATATGTTTCCAAGCTTTTCTGTGTGTTCCAAGCCATGTTTTTAAAAATATGCGTTTCTCGGCGAGAAAAGCGCATTTTCGCAAATGCTGACGGGGAGGGTTCAAAGAGTGGGCTTTTGCTGGGATAAAGGTAAAATTTGTATAAATATATTTTTCTAAGTCGAATTAATATGTTTCCAAGCATTTCTGTGTGTTCCAAGCCATGTTTTTAAAAATATGCGTTTCTCGGCGAGAAAAGCGCATTTTCGCAAATCCTGTCGGGGAGGGTTCAAAGAGTGGCCTTTTGCTGGGATAAAGTTAAAATTAGACCAAATATATTTTTCTAAGTCGAATTAATATGTTTCCAAGCTTTTCTGTGCGTTCCAAGCCATGTTTTTAAAAATATGCGTTTCTCGGCGAGAAAAGCGCATTTTCGCAAATGCTGACGGGGAGGGTTCAAAGAGTGGGCTTTTGCTGGGATAAAGGTAAAATTTGTATAAATATATTTTTCTAAGTCGAATTAATATGTTTCCAAGCATTTCTGTGTGTTCCAAGCCATGTTTTTAAAAATATGCGTTTCTCGGCGAGAAAAGCGCATTTTCGCAAATCCTGTCGGGGAGGGTTCAAAGAGTGGCCTTTTGCTGGGATTAAGTTACAATTGGACCAAATATATTTTTCTAAGTCGAATCAGCATGTTTCCAAGCTTTTCTGTGTGTTCCAAGCCATGTTTGCAAAAATATGCGTTTCTCGGCGAGAAAAGCGCATTTTCGCAAATGCTGTCGGGGAGGGTTCAAAGAGTGGCCTTTTGCTGGGATTAAGTTACAATTGGACCAAATATATTTTTGTAAGTCGAATCAGCATGTTTCCAAGCTTTTCTGTGTGTTCCAAGCCATGTTTTTAAAAATATGCGTTTCTCGGCGAGAAAAGCGCATTTTCGCAAATCCTGTCGGGGAGGGTTCAAAGAGTGGCCTTTTGCTGGGATAAAGTTAAAATTGGACCAAATATATTTTTCTAAGTCGAATTAATATGTTTCCAAGCATTTCTGTGTGTTCCAAGCCATGTTTTTAAAAATATGCGTTTCTCGGCGAGAAAAGCGCATTTTCGCAAATGCTGACGGGGAGGGTTCAAAGAGTGGGCTTTTGCTGGGATAAAGGTAAAATTTGTATAAATATATTTTTCTAAGTCGAATTAATATGTTTCCAAGCATTTCTGTGTGTTCCAAGCCATGGTTGCAAAAATATGCGTTTCTCGGCGAGAAAAGCGCATTTTCGCAAATGCTGTCGGGGAGGGTTCAAAGAGTGGCCTTTTGCTGGGATTAAGTTACAATTGGACCAAATATATTTTTGTAAGTCGAATCAGCATGTTTCCAAGCTTTTCTGTGTGTTCCAAGCCATGTTTTTAAAAATATGCGTTTCTCGGCGAGAAAAGCGCATTTTCGCAAATCCTGTCGGGGAGGGTTCAAAGAGTGGCCTTTTGCTGGGATAAAGTTAAAATTGGACCAAATATATTTTTCTAAGTCGAATTAATATGTTTCCAAGCATTTCTGTGTGTTCCAAGCCATGGTTGCAAAAATATGCGTTTCTCGGCGAGAAAAGCGCATTTTCGCAAATCCTGTCGGGGAGGGTTCAAAGAGTGGCCTTTTGTTGGGATGAAGTTACAATTGGACCAAATATATTTTTGTAAGTCGAATCAGCATGTTTCCAAGCTTTTCTGTGTGTTCCAAGCCATGTTTTTAAAAATATGCGTTTCTCGGCGAGAAAAGCGCATTTTCGCAAATCCTGTCGGGGAGGGTTCAAAGAGTGGCCTTTTGCTGGGATAAAGTTAAAATTGGACCAAATATATTTTTCTAAGTCGAATTAATATGTTTCCAAGCATTTCTGTGTGTTCCAAGCCATGGTTGCAAAAATATGCGTTTCTCGGCGAGAAAAGCGCATTTTCGCAAATGCTGACGGGGAGGGTTCAAAGAGTGGGCTTTTGCTGGGATAAAGGTAAAATTTGTATAAATATATTTTTCTAAGTCGAATTAATATGTTTCCAAGCATTTCTGTGTGTTCCAAGCCATGTTTGCAAAAATATGCGTTTCTCGGCGAGAAAAGCGCATTTTCGCAAATGCTGTCGGGGAGGGTTCAAAGAGTGGCCTTTTGCTGGGATTAAGTTACAATTGGACGAAATATATTTTTGTAAGTCGAATCAGCATGTTTCCAAGCTTTTCTGTGTGTTCCAAGCCATGTTTTTAAAAATATGCGTTTCTCGGCGAGAAAAGCGCATTTTCGCAAATCCTGTCGGGGAGGGTTCAAAGAGTGGCCTTTTGCTGGGATAAAGTTAAAATTGGACCAAATATATTTTTCTAAGTCGAATTAATATGTTTCCAAGCATTTCTGTGTGTTCCAAGCCATGGTTGCAAAAATATGCGTTTCTCGGCGAGAAAAGCGCATTTTCGCAAATCCTGTCGGGGAGGGTTCAAAGAGTGGCCTTTTGCTGGGATTAAGTTACAATTGCACCAAATATATTTTTCTAAGTTGATTCAGCATGTTTCCAAGCTTTTCTGTGCGTTCCAAGCCATGTTTTTAAAAATATGCGTTTCTCGGCGAGAAAAGCGCATTTTCGCAAATGCTGACGGGGAGGGTTCAAAGAGTGGGCTTTTGCTGGGATAAAGGTAAAATTTGTATAAATATATTTTTCTAAGTCGAATTAATATGTTTCCAAGCATTTCTGTGTGTTCTAAGCCATGGTTGGAAAATATGCGTTTCTCGGCGAGAAAAGCGCATTTTCGCAAATCCTGTCGGGGAGGGTTCAAAGAGTGGCCTTTTGCTGGGATTAAGTTACAATTGCACCAAATATATTTTTCTAAGTTGATTCAGCATGTTTCCAAGCTTTTCTGTGCGTTCCAAGCCATGTTTTTAAAAATATGCGTTTCTCGGCGAGAAAAGCGCATTTTCGCAAATGCTGACGGGGAGGGTTCAAAGAGTGGGCTTTTGCTGGGATAAAGGTAAAATTTGTATAAATATATTTTTCTAAGTCGAATTAATATGTTTCCAAGCATTTCTGTGTGTTCCAAGCCATGGTTGCAAAAATATGCGTTTCTCGGCGAGAAAAGCGCATTTTCGCAAATCCTGTCGGGGAGGGTTCAAAGAGTGGCCTTTTGTTGGGATAAAGTTAAAATTGGACCAAATATATTTTTCTAAGTCGAATTAGCATGTTTCCAAGCTTTTCTGTGTGTTCCAAGACATGTGTGCAAAAATATGCGTTTCTCGGCGAGAAAAGCGCATTTTCGCAAATGCTGTCGGGGAGGGTTCAAAGAGTGGCCTTTTGCTGGGATTAAGTTACAATTGGACGAAATATATTTTTGTAAGTCGAATCAGCATGTTTCCAAGCTTTTCTGTGTGTTCCAAGCCATGTTTTTAAAAATATGCGTTTCTCGGCGAGAAAAGCGCATTTTCGCAAATCCTGTCGGGGAGGGTTCAAAGAGTGGCCTTTTGCTGGGATAAAGTTAAAATTGGACCAAATATATTTTTCTAAGTCGAATTAATATGTTTCCAAGCATTTCTGTGTGTTCCAAGCCATGGTTGCAAAAATATGCGTTTCTCGGCGAGAAAAGCGCATTTTCGCAAATCCTGTCGGGGAGGGTTCAAAGAGTGGCCTTTTGCTGGGATGAAGTTACAATTGGACCAAATATATTTTTGTAAGTCGAATCAGCATGTTTCCAAGCTTTTCTGTGTGTTCCAAGCCATGTTTTTAAAAATATGCGTTTCTCGGCGAGAAAAGCGCATTTTCGCAAATCCTGTCGGGGAGGGTTCAAAGAGTGGCCTTTTGCTGGGATAAAGTTAAAATTGGACCAAATATATTTTTCTAAGTCGAATTAATATGTTTCCAAGCTTTTCTGTGCGTTCCAAGCCATGTTTTTAAAAATATGCGTTTCTCGGCGAGAAAAGCGCATTTTCACAAATGCTGACGGGGAGGGTTCAAAGAGTGGGCTTTTGCTGGGATAAAGGTAAAATTTGTATAAATATATTTTTCTAAGTCGAATTAATATGTTTCCAAGCATTTCTGTGTGTTCCAAGCCATGTTTTTAAAAATATGCGTTTCTCGGCGAGAAAAGCGCATTTTCGCAAATCCTGTCGGGGAGGGTTCAAAGAGTGGCCTTTTGCTGGGATAAAGTTAAAATTAGACCAAATATATTTTTCTAAGTCGAATTAATATGTTTCCAAGCTTTTCTGTGTGTTCCAAGCCATGTTTTTAAAAATATGCGTTTCTCGGCGAGAAAAGCGCATTTTCGCAAATCCTGTCGGGGAGGGTTCAAAGAGTGGCCTTTTGCTGGGATAAAGTTAAAATTGGACCAAATATATTTTTCTAAGTCGAATCAGCATGTTTCCAAGCTTTTCTGTGTGTTCCAAGCCATGGTTGCAAAAATATGCGTTTCTCGGCGAGAAAAGCGCATTTTCGCAAATCCTGTCGGGGAGGGTTCAAAGAGTGGCCTTTTGCTGGGATAAAGTTAAAATTGGACCAAATATATTTTTCTAAGTCGAATTAGCATGTTTCCAAGCTTTTCTGTGTGTTCCAAGACATGTGTGCAAAAATATGCGTTTCTCGGCGAGAAAAGCGCATTTTCGCAAATGCTGACGGGGAGGGTTCAAAGAGTGGCCTTTTGCTGGGATTAAGTTACAATTGGACGAAATATATTTTTGTAAGTCGAATCAGCATGTTTCCAAGCTTTTCTGTGTGTTCCAAGCCATGTTTTTAAAAATATGCGTTTCTCGGCGAGAAAAGCGCATTTTCGCAAATCCTGTCGGGGAGGGTTCAAAGAGTGGCCTTTTGCTGGGATAAAGTTAAAATTGGACCAAATATATTTTTCTAAGTCGAATTAATATGTTTCCAAGCATTTCTGTGTGTTCCAAGCCATGGTTGCAAAAATATGCGTTTCTCGGCGAGAAAAGCGCATTTTCGCAAATGCTGTCGGGGAGGGTTCAAAGAGTGGGCTTTTGCTGGGATAAAGGTAAAATTTGTATAAATATATTTTTCTAAGTCGAATTAATATGTTTCCAAGCATTTCTGTGTGTTCTAAGCCATGGTTGGAAAATATGCGTTTCTCGGCGAGAAAAGCGCATTTTCGCAAATCCTGTCGGGGAGGGTTCAAAGAGTGGCCTTTTGCTGGGATTAAGTTACAATTGCACCAAATATATTTTTCTAAGTTGATTCAGCATGTTTCCAAGCTTTTCTGTGGGTTCCAAGCCATGTTTTTAAAAATATGCGTTTCTCGGCGAGAAAAGCGCATTTTCGCAAATGCTGACGGGGAGGGTTCAAAGAGTGGGCTTTTGCTGGGATAAAGGTAAAATTTGTATAAATATATTTTTCTAAGTCGAATTAATATGTTTCCAAGCATTTCTGTGTGTTCCAAGCCATGGTTGCAAAAATATGCGTTTCTCGGCGAGAAAAGCGCATTTTCGCAAATCCTGTCGGGGAGGGTTCAAAGAGTGGCCTTTTGTTGGGATAAAGTTAAAATTGGACCAAATATATTTTTCTAAGTCGAATTAGCATGTTTCCAAGCTTTTCTGTGTGTTCCAAGACATGTGTGCAAAAATATGCGTTTCTCGGCGAGAAAAGCGCATTTTCGCAAATGCTGACGGGGAGGGTTCAAAGAGTGGCCTTTTGCTGGGATTAAGTTACAATTGGACGAAATATATTTTTGTAAGTCGAATCAGCATGTTTCCAAGCTTTTCTGTGTGTTCCAAGCCATGTTTTTAAAAATATGCGTTTCTCGGCGAGAAAAGCGCATTTTCGCAAATCCTGTCGGGGAGGGTTCAAAGAGTGGCCTTTTGCTGGGATAAAGTTAAAATTGGACCAAATATATTTTTCTAAGTCGAATTAATATGTTTCCAAGCTTTTCTGTGCGTTCCAAGCCATGTTTTTAAAAATATGCGTTTCTCGGCGAGAAAAGCGCATTTTCGCAAATGCTGACGGGGAGGGTTCAAAGAGTGGGCTTTTGCTGGGATAAAGGTAAAATTTGAATAAATATATTTTTCTAAGTCGAATTAGCAAGTTTCCAAGCTTTTCTGTGTGTTCCAAGCCATGTTTGCAAAAATATGCGTTTCTCAGCGAGAAAGGCGCATTTTCTCCAATGCTGTCGGGAAGGGTGCAAAGAGTGTGCTTTTGCTGGGATTAAGTTACAATTGGACCAAATATATTTTTCCAAAACGAATCAGCATGTTTCCAAGCTTTTCTGTGTGTTCAAAGCCATGTTTTTAAAAATATGCGTTTCTCGGCGAGAAAAGCGCATTTTCGCAAATGCTGTCGGGGAGGGTTCAAATAGTGGGCTTTTGCTGGGATTAAGTTACAATTGGACCAAATATATTTTTCTGAGTCGAATAACCATGTTTACAAGCTTTTCTGTGTGTTCCAAGCCATGTTTTTAAAAATATGCGTTTCTCGGCGAGAAAAGCGCATTTTCGCAAATGCTGTCGGGGAGGGTTCAAAGAGTGTGCTTTTGCTGGGATTAAGTTACAATTGGACCAAATATATTTTTCTAAATCGAATCAGCATGTTTCCAAGCTTCTCTGTGTGTTCCAAGCCATATATGCAAAAATATGCGTTTCACGGCGAGAAAAGCGCATTTTCGCAAATGCTGTCGGGAAGGGTGCAAAGAGTGGGCTTTTGCTGGGATTAAGTTACAATTGGACCAAATATATTTTTCCAAGTCGAATCAGCATGTTTCCAAGCTTTTCTGTGTGTTCAAAGCCATGTTTTTAAAAATATGCGTTTCTCGGCGAGAAAAGCGCATTTTCGCAAATGCTGTCGGGAAGGGTGCAAAGAGTGTGCTTTTGCTGGGATTAAGTTACAATTGGACCAAATATATTTTTCCAAGTCGAATAAGCATGTTTCCAAGCTTTTCTGTGTGTTCTAAGCCATGTTTTTAAAAATATGCGTTTTTCGGCGAGAAAAGCGCATTTTCGCAAATGCTGTCGGGGAGGGTGCAAAGAGTGGGCTTTTGCTGGGATTAAGTTACAATTGGACCAAATATATTTTTCTAAGTCGAATCAGCATGTTTCCAAGCTTTTCTGTGTGTTCAAAGCCATGTTTTTAAAAATATGCGTTTCTCGGCGAGAAAAGCGCATTTTCGCAAATGCTGTCGGGGAGGGTTCAAAGAGTGGGCTTTTGCTGGGATAAAGGTAAAATTTGAATAAATATATTTTTCTAAGTCGAATTAGCAAGTTTCCAAGCTTTTCTGTGTGTTCCAAGCCATGTTTGCAAAAATATGCGTTTCTCGGCGAGAAAAGCGCATTTTCTCCAATGCTGTCGGGAAGGGTGCAAAGAGTGTGCTTTTGCTGGGATTAAGTTACAATTGGACCAAATATATTTTTCCAAAACGAATCAGCATGTTTCCAAGCTTTTCTGTGTGTTCAAAGCCATGTTTTTAAAAATATGCGTTTCTCGGCGAGAAAAGCGCATTTTCGCAAATGCTGTCGGGGAGGGTTCAAATAGTGGGCTTTTGCTGGGATTAAGTTACAATTGGACCAAATATATTTTTCTGAGTCGAATAACCATGTTTACAAGCTTTTCTGTGTGTTCCAAGCCATGTTTTTAAAAATATGCGTTTCTCGGCGAGAAAAGCGCATTTTCGCAAATGCTGTCGGGGAGGGTTCAAAGAGTGTGCTTTTGCTGGGATTAAGTTACAATTGGACCAAATATATTTTTCTAAATCGAATCAGCATGTTTCCAAGCTTCTCTGTGTGTTTCAAGCCATATATGCAAAAATATGCGTTTCACGGCGAGAAAAGCGCATTTTCGCAAATGCTGTCGGGAAGGGTGCAAAGAGTGGGCTTTTGCTGGTATTAAGTTACAATTGGACCAAATATATTTTTCCAAGTCGAATCAGCATGTTTCCAAGCTTTTCTGTGTGTTCAAAGCCATGTTTTTAAAAATATGCGTTTCTCGGCGAGAAAAGCGCATTTTCGCAAATGCTGTCGGGGAGGGTTCAAAGAGTGGCCTTTTGCTGGGATTAAGTTACAATTGGACGAAATATATTTTTGTAAGTCGAATCAGCATGTTTCCAAGCTTTTCTGTGTGTTCCAAGCCATGTTTTTAAAAAATATGCGTTTCTCGGCGAGAAAAGCGCATTTTCGCAAATCCTGTCGGGGAGGGTTCAAAGAGTGGCCTTTTGCTGGGATAAAGTTAAAATTGGACCAAATATATTTTTCTAAGTCGAATTAATATGTTTCCAAGCATTTCTGTGTGTTCCAAGCCATGGTTGCAAAAATATGCGTTTCTCGGCGAGAAAAGCGCATTTTCGCAAATCCTGTCGGGGAGGGTTCAAAGAGTGGCCTTTTGTTGGGATGAAGTTACAATTGGACCAAATATATTTTTCTAAGTCGAATCAGCATGTTTCCAAGCTTTTCTGTGTGTTCCAAGCCATGTTTGCAAAAATATGCGTTTCTCGGCGAGAAAAGCGCATTTTCGCAAATGCTGTCGGGGAGGGTTCAAAGAGTGGCCTTTTGCTGGGATTAAGTTACAATTGGACGAAATATATTTTTGTAAGTCGAATCAGCATGTTTCCAAGCTTTTCTGTGTGTTCCAAGCCATGTTTTTAAAAATATGCGTTTCTCGGCGAGAAAAGCGCATTTTCGCAAATCCTGTCGGGGAGGGTTCAAAGAGTGGCCTTTTGCTGGGATAAAGTTAAAATTGGACCAAATATATTTTTCTAAGTCGAATTAATATGTTTCCAAGCTTTTCTGTGCGTTCCAAGCCATGTTTTTAAAAATATGCGTTTCTCGGCGAGAAAAGCGCATTTTCACAAATGCTGACGGGGAGGGTTCAAAGAGTGGGCTTTTGCTGGGATAAAGGTAAAATTTGTATAAATATATTTTTCTAAGTCGAATTAATATGTTTCCAAGCATTTCTGTGTGTTCCAAGCCATGTTTTTAAAAATATGCGTTTCTCGGCGAGAAAAGCGCATTTTCGCAAATCCTGTCGGGGAGGGTTCAAAGAGTGGCCTTTTGCTGGGATAAAGTTAAAATTAGACCAAATATATTTTTCTAAGTCGAATTAATATGTTTCCAAGCTTTTCTGTGCGTTCCAAGCCATGTTTTTAAAAATATGCGTTTCTCGGCGAGAAAAGCGCATTTTCGCAAATCCTGTCGGGGAGGGTTCAAAGAGTGGCCTTTTGCTGGGATAAAGTTAAAATTAGACCAAATATATTTTTCTAAGTCGAATTAATATGTTTCCAAGCTTTTCTGTGCGTTCCAAGCCATGTTTTTAAAAATATGCGTTTCTCGGCGAGAAAAGCGCATTTTCGCAAATGCTGACGGGGAGGGTTCAAAGAGTGGGCTTTTGCTGGGATAAAGGTAAAATTTGTATAAATATATTTTTCTAAGTCGAATTAATATGTTTCCAAGCATTTCTGTGTGTTCTAAGCCATGGTTGGAAAATATGCGTTTCTCGGCGAGAAAAGCGCATTTTCGCAAATGCTGTCGGGGAGGGTTCAAAGAGTGGGCTTTTGCTGGGATTAAGTTACAATTGGACCAAATATATTTTTCTGAGTCGAATAACCATGTTTACAAGCTTTTCTGTGTGTTCCAAGCCATGTTTTTAAAAATATGCGTTTCTCGGCGAGAAAAGCGCATTTTCGCAAATGCTGTCGGGGAGGGTTCAAAGAGTGTGCTTTTGCTGGGATTAAGTTACAATTGGACCAAATATATTTTTCTAAATCGAATCAGCATGTTTCCAAGCTTCTCTGTGTGTTCCAAGCCATATATGCAAAAATATGCGTTTCACGGCGAGAAAAGCGCATTTTCGCAAATGCTGACGGGGAGGGTTCAAAGAGTGGGCTTTTGCTGGGATAAAGGTAAAATTTGTATAAATATATTTTTCTAAGTCGAATTAATATGTTTCCAAGCATTTCTGTGTGTTCCAAGCCATGGTTGCAAAAATATGCGTTTCTCGGCGAGAAAAGCGCATTTTCGCAAATCCTGTCGGGGAGGGTTCAAAGAGTGGCCTTTTGTTGGGATAAAGTTAAAATTGGAACAAATATATTTTTCTAAGTCGAATTAGCATGTTTCCAAGCTTTTCTGTGTGTTCCAAGACATGTGTGCAAAAATATGCGTTTCTCGGCGAGAAAAGCGCATTTTCGCAAATGCTGTCGGGGAGGGTTCAAAGAGTGGCCTTTTGCTGGGATTAAGTTACAATTGGACGAAATATATTTTTGTAAGTCGAATCAGCATGTTTCCAAGCTTTTCTGTGTGTTCCAAGCCATGTTTTTAAAAATATGCGTTTCTCGGCGAGAAAAGCGCATTTTCGCAAATCCTGTCGGGGAGGGTTCAAAGAGTGGCCTTTTGCTGGGATAAAGTTAAAATTGGACCAAATATATTTTTCTAAGTCGAATTAATATGTTTCCAAGCATTTCTGTGTGTTCCAAGCCATGGTTGCAAAAATATGCGTTTCTCGGCGAGAAAAGCGCATTTTCGCAAATCCTGTCGGGGAGGGTTCAAAGAGTGGCCTTTTGCTGGGATGAAGTTACAATTGGACCAAATATATTTTTCTAAGTCGAATCAGCATGTTTCCAAGCTTTTCTGTGTGTTCCAAGCCATGTTTGCAAAAATATGCGTTTCTCGGCGAGAAAAGCGCATTTTCGCAAATGCTGTCGGGGAGGGTTCAAAGAGTGGCCTTTTGCTGGGATTAAGTTACAATTGGACGAAATATATTTTTCTAAGTCGAATCAGCATGTTTCCAAGCTTTTCTGTGTGTTCCAAGCCATGTTTTTAAAAATATGCGTTTCTCGGCGAGAAAAGCGCATTTTCGCAAATCCTGTCGGGGAGGGTTCAAAGAGTGGGCTTTTGCTGGGATAAAGTTAAAATTGGACCAAATATATTTTTCTAAGTCGAATTAATATGTTTCCAAGCTTTTCTGTGCGTTCCAAGCCATGTTTTTAAAAATATGCGTTTCTCGGCGAGAAAAGCGCATTTTCGCAAATGCTGACGGGGAGGGTTCAAAGAGTGGGCTTTTGCTGGGATAAAGGTAAAATTTGTATAAATATATTTTTCTAAGTCGAATTAATATGTTTCCAAGCATTTCTGTGTGTTCCAAGCCATGTTTTTAAAAATATGCGTTTCTCGGCGAGAAAAGCGCATTTTCGCAAATCCTGTTGTAACGTGGAGTTGGAGGGAAGCTTAGCCACGATGTTAATAACACAGCTCCTACATGAAATAAGTTGCGAGGCAGGAGACGAAGTGGAGGGATTTCCACACTGCACATTTATTCTCAGTACAGACCATACATGCCAGGCCTCACGGCATAAACTAAACTATTACCTTCAGCAAAATAATAAACACGTAGGAATGTTCGTGACCTGTAGCTTCATCAGCGTCCACATTACTGAAGTCAATACGGAAGTCGACTAGGGAGGAAAAGGTGATAGGTCACCAAAACAAAAGGAGGCGCCACCGTGTGGCGTAAACTGGTAGTGCTCTGATATACTCTGGCTGTTACATATTCCCCCCTGGTAATAATAAGGCTGTCCTCAGCCGTACACAGATGAAGAAGCAACCAAGCTACGCTTAACACCTTGTTATACATGAACTTGATGAAAAGTTAGCTGATACACACAGAGAAAGACACAATGACTAGCCTACTGATATACATATCAATGAATAGAGCACGATAAAGCAGAGAAATACCCAGTAAACATATCAGGTGAATAAGTACAGTGGAATATCCCAATTTTATGGTTATTAGCAATGTCTTAGTTTTTCTCTAAATTTTCAGTATTAACGGTGGCCTATAAAAACCTGAACCACATACTGTAGCAAAATGAGGAGATAAAGACCCTAGAAAGACCGTGTAGGGAAATTTCAACTTTAGCAAAACCTGAACCACCAAGGCAGGATACACAATGTAAACACAAGGTATGCAAAAACATTACCATAACTCAGAACTGTAAAAATTGCATTGCATTTCAATTTTCAACACATACTTGACACAACAAACTGTTGCCTATTTCAGGTCAAGTCTGTCAGTATGATAAGAGTTTGTCCATTTGTTGGCCGACCAACCAGATGTGATTCTGGGGCGACGTCTCAGTCTGAGGTTGTAACGGTCAGTGTCAGCGGGGTTTGCATCAGCCACACTCATAGCTGAGCGGTCCTCAGAGTCACAGTCCATGACTGGCACTGGGCCAGAGTCAGTGTCTCCATTCGAGTCAAAGCTCATGTCTGCAGCAGGGAGGTCAGTCTGGCTGCCAGACTGGGCGACGGGCTCATCGTCCTCCAGAGCCCAAGTGTCAGTTTGTCCTTCAGCCGCAGGCACAGCACGCCTGCCGGGGGAAGCAGTGTCCCAAGTGTGGAAAGGTTGCATGTTAACGACATGATAGACTCCAGCATCAACACCGGTGTCCAGCCTTGTCAGTCTGTAGTTGACATCTCCCAGTTTCTGGCTAACACGGAGCGGGCCTGAGAACAGGGGAGCCAGTTTAGCTGTAAAGTTGGACTGCGCGTCAGACCTAGGATGCGTCTTAACCCTGACAAGGTCACCAACAGCAAAGGAGGCCTGACGGCGTCTCAAGTCATAATAGTGTTTTTGTCTGTCATGACTGTGGTCAAGAGCTGCCCTGGCGTGGTCGTGAGCTTCCTGCAGAGAGGCCCTGAGTGTCTCAGGGTACGGCACACCAGGATCATCCACACCATCACTGGATGGATTTGTCACGAGGTCGAGCGGGGTGTCCAGCTCCCGACCATACAGCATCATGGAGGGGCTGAGTCCTGTGCTGTCATGTGGGGCTGTACGCAGGGCAAAGCAGATTTGTGACAGGTATTTATCCCACGCAGTGTGCTTGTCCCCAACATAGGCACGTATGGCCGTTTTGAGTGTCCGGTTCACACGTTCTGTTGCATTAGTTTGCGGGTGATAGGCAGTGGTGAGCCTGTGCACAGATCCCAGAGTGGAAACAACATGTTCAAACAACTCACTGACAAAGGGCGAGCCTCTGTCAGAGATCAGGTAGGTTGGGGCACCGTGTCTAGCAAACACCTCACTGACAAACTTTCCTGCTGCCACCTGCGCTGTAGCTTCCTTGACTGCACACACTTCGATCCACTTAGAGAAATAGTCAACAAAGACAAGCAAGTGGGCGTTACCGGATGCTGTACGGGGCAATGGGCCGACGAAATCCACTCCTGCGTACTCCCAGGGCTTTTGGGGAGAGATGGGAACCATCAGACCAGCCGGTCTCCTCTGGCTTGGTTTTGTGAGCTGACAGACTGAGCATGACGTGACATAACGCTTGACATCTGCTGCCATCTTGGGCCAAAAAAATCTGAGCCGCAGCCTTGCTAATGTCTTTGAAAAACCAAGATGACCTGCAGTGGGATGGTCATGGTAATAGGAGAGCAAAGTGCCACGGATTGATGTGGGAGCGTAGAGCTTCAGTTCTTTCAGAGGATGCAACCCACATCTGGCTTTTGGGTCAGAATAGAAAAGCAGACTGTCATGAACAACAAACTGTGGGGGGCTGCTTTCACCTGAGTCAGAGTGTGGATTTGCCTGCAGATCTCTGAGAAGCTGGCCAATGTCTGGGTCATCATTCTGTAGCTGTTTCAAATGTGAGCGATCTGCCAAGAGCACAGGGGGCAAAGCGCGGAGGTCCAAACTGCCTATAACAGCATACTCGGGCAACAAGTCTATGGGAGCATTGTCAGTCAGAGGCAGAGGGTTGCGTGATAGCGCGTCTGGCACAGTGTTGCGAGCGCCAGGTTTGTGCACTATTGAGAAGTCAAAGTCTTGGAGCCGCAGTGACCAGCGAGCTAGCCGGCCAGAGGGGTTTGGGCGGGACATGAGCCACCTGAGGCTGTTGTGGTCAGTGAAGATGGTTACATGGAGGCCCTCGACATAAGGTCTGAAATGTTCAAGAGCCCAAATCACAGCCAAACATTCTTTTTCTGGGGTGGAGTATGGCTTTTCTGCTTTGTGAAGAGAGCGACTTGCATAAGCCACAGCAATCTCTCGCCCGTCTGAGTCTTTCTGCATCAGTGCAGCCCCGAGCCCAAGGTCACAAGCGTCAGTGTGAATGAAAAAAGGACTCGTAAAGTCAGGGAATCTCAAGATGGGTGCAGACGTGACACACTTTTTCAAAGTTTCCATGGACTCTTGACATTTGTCGTCCCAGCGGAAGACAGCATCCTTCCTCGTGAGTGCATGGAGGGGCTCTGCATGGCGAGCGTAGTTTGGGACGAAGCGCCTGTAGTAACCGGTCAGTCCAAGGAACTGTCTGACATGTTTCACAGTGGATGGGGTTTGGAACTCTGTCACAGCTTTTATTTTGTCCTCATCAGGTTTTATGCCAGACGGTGTGATGCGGTAGCCGAGGAATGTGAACTCACTCAGACAGAACTGACATTTTTTTAGCTTCAATGAGAGGCCAGCGGTTTTGAGTCTCATGAGCACCTCTTCCAGGTCCTTTAGGTGCTGCTCGAAGGTGGGGGAAGCGACAACAATATCATCTAGATACACAGCACACGTTTTGTAGATGAGACCAGCCAGTACAGTGTTCATTAGTCTCTGAAACATAGCTGGGGCGTTGCAGAGACCAAAAGGGAGTACACGAAACTGAAAGAGACCACAGTGAGAAATAAAAGCTGTCTTTGGTCGTGACTCCTCTGCAACAGCCACCTGCCAGTATCCTCGAGCTAAGTCCAGTGTTGTGATGAACTGCCCCCTCGCTAGAAAGTCAAGTGAGTCGTCGATACGTGGTAAGGGGTATGAGTCTTTTTGTGTGACTTGGTTGACGCCTCTATAGTCCACGCAGAATCTTGGGTCAGAGCCAGGCCTGTTAACAATAACGACAGGTGCAGCCCACGGGCCAGTGGAAGGCTCAATGATGCCGTTTTGTAACATCTGTTCAACCTGTTCCTCAATGATTCTTTTTTTTGTTGGAGAGGTGCGATACGGAGGGAGGTTTATTGGCTTTGCGTCCCCTGTATCGATGTGGTGTTCAGCCATTGAAGTGCGCCCCAGATGACCGTCAAACATGTCGTCGAACTGGGTGAGGAGATTGAGCATCGCCGCTTTTTGTCCATCCTCAAGGCTTGCATCAGCGACCTTGGACATGAGACTGGTTTGCAAGGCGTCCAGTGACATGATGGCTCCCCCTGCAATGAATGATTCATCAGTACAGTCCTCATCCTCGTCCAGTACAGGACAAGGGACGTCATCCATTAAGACAGTTCTGGATGGGATGTGGATGGTCAGGGAGGCTCGAATCATGAAATCCATGCCTAGGATGAAAGGGGATGACAGGTTAGGGATTATGGCAAAACGTTGGTAGAAGCGTTTCCCCATGAAGCCAATAGAGAGCCAAGTCACACCGTCAGGGGTACAAGAGTCATTATTTGCAAGGCTCACTGTTGGACCGGTCCACTGATGTGTTTTGCTTGGATAAGAGTCATTAACATAGATGAGGTCTGCACGCACTGCAGAGAGTGAAGCGCCCGTGTCTAAGGTTGCTTCCACAGGCACAGCATTAAAGTTCACTTTAGTCCTCAGTGGTGTGTTCCAGGGAGCCTGTGAGTCAGTGTCTTCAACGTGACATAGGATGTGTTGCTCTTGTGGGGTTGAGGCAAGTGGATGAGGCTCAGTCAGCGTCTGGAGGGAGGATTGCCTCTGCGAAATGTCCTCCCTCCTCTGAAGTTTCCCGACTGCCTGGGGTGAGGTGGGGAATCAAAAGACATGTTGTCTGTCTCGACGCGTGGCACACCTACATCTGGAGACACAGTTGCAGGGGATGAGGGAGTTGTTACAGGCTGTGACGTAGTAAGTGGTGGCACTTGAGATGCAGTGTTGCAGGTTGGGCAGGTGCGAGACGTGAACCCAGGGCGAGAGCATTTATAGCAGTGGGGCTCAGTGTTCTGGTTCCTCCTCATGTGTGGGGGAGGAGACTGGTGTCCACTTGGCCCCAGGACCGCATGGAGTTCATGTGCACGCAGTAACAAGTCCATCACTGAGGGGATAGGGGCTCCATACAGTGCAACTCTGTATTTTTCCTGAGAATGTTTACATATCAGTTCAATCTGCTCTTGTGCAGGTGGGGGGCTCTTTAATTTATTAAACTCTCCCAGCATGTGAGCTACGAATGTTGGGAGGGGCTCATGTGGTGCTTGGACACGGTCGAGAATGCCTCTCAGGACACGCTCTTGGAGGTCAGATGGCAGAAAAACTGTTCTAAACAGCTGGCAGAATTGGGCCCATGTGATGACATGTGAACTGAGGGCTTTAAACCATTTACCTGGCTCCTTTGCAAGGAAACGTGGCAGCTCACGTAGTATCTGTATGTCTGTCAGGTTCAGTGAAGATCTGTAGGAGTTGACAGCATGCAACCAGTCTTCGGGGGGCATTTTGCCATCACCAGCAAACACAGGGGGCTCGAGCTTTGCATGATGTAATGCAGCAGCGATCACTCTGGATGTGTTGCTCAGCTCCAGTGACGGGGGCTGCAGAAAAGAGCTTGAGTGATTACCTTGAGCACCAGAATCTGATGTGGGGCCTGATTTGGTTACAGCAGGTGTGAATGGGGTTGAAGTGGCCATGGGGGCTGGGTTGGGGTGTTGAGTGGCCGGACCAGCAGAGTGCTCTCTATCCCAACGTTTAAGTAAATCACGTTGCAGTTCCAGGGAATCGTTCAGACACTCACGTAGTCTTTCAACCTCTGACTGCAGATCCTGAACTTGTTCTTGGAGGCCCTCAGTAGTACGGTGGGGGACAGTGTAACCAGCCAAAGATGTAAGGTCCATGTCCGAGTCAGTGTCGGAGTCTTCGGCTTGTTTTTTTGGAAGAGTTGCCATTATCTACTTTAGCTTTTCTTTTTTTCTTTTTTTTTTTTCCAAATGTATTTTTAATTAATTTTTTTTTTTTTTTTTTTTTTTTTTATTAATTAATTTTATTTTTTTTCAATAGTCACACAGTTCTCCAAAATACTCACAAAGTCCAAGTCCAAGAGAGAAAAGTCAGTCTACTTGACAGTGAAACAGTCCGCAATCCACGGGGAAAGGGGGGGGCGGGGGGGGGTAACTCGCTTGATCCAAGGGAAGCGTATTTGCTTTAATGGTCCTCTTTAATTCACCGGGCGTTTAGCAGGCAGCCAGCAGAAACAGATCCAATGCACTCGGCAGGCCGGGAGGCAACGTTAAGTCCACACACATCCAGCGCCGCACACACGAGGCGAGATCCAGTATTCCGACTGCAGTCACGGTAGCTTTAGCTTTAGCAGTTAGCTTCCAACGAGGCACACTTGCGTCGAAGAGAACGGCGAAACACTCACGGACTCCGACGGTGGAGAAAAGCACAAAGCAGTCCGGTCTGGTGTTGTCCTTCTTCGCGTGCCCAGGCGAGGTCCAGAGAATAATGTTCGGGCGCCAGTTGTAACGTGGAGTTGGAGGGAAGCTTAGCCACGATGCTAGTAACAGCTCCTACATGAAATAAGTTGCGAGGCAGGAGACGAAGTGGAGGGATTTCCACACTGCACATTTATTCTCAGTACAGACCATACATGCCAGGCCTCACGGCATAAACTAAACTATTACCTTCAGCAAAATAATAAACACGTAGGAATGTTCGTGACCTGTAGCTTCATCAGCGTCCACATTACTGAAGTCAATACGGAAGTCGACTAGGGAGGAAAAGGTGATAGGTCACCAAAACAAAAGGAGGCGCCACCGTGTGGCGTAAACTGGTAGTGCTCTGATATACTCTGGCTGTTACACTGTCGGGGAGGGTTCAAAGAGTGGCCTTTTGCTGGGATAAAGTTAAAATTAGACCAAATATATTTTTCTAAGTCGAATTAATATGTTTCCAAGCTTTTCTGTGCGTTCCAAGCCATGTTTTTAAAAATATGCGTTTCTCGGCGAGAAAAGCGCATTTTCGCAAATCCTGTCGGGGAGGGTTCAAAGAGTGGCCTTTTGCTGGGATAAAGTTAAAATTAGACCAAATATATTTTTCTAAGTCGAATTAATATGTTTCCAAGCTTTTCTGTGCGTTCCAAGCCATGTTTTTAAAAATATGCGTTTCTCGGCGAGAAAAGCGCATTTTCGCAAATGCTGACGGGGAGGGTTCAAAGAGTGGGCTTTCTGTGTGTTCTAAGCCATGGTTGGAAAATATGCGTTTCTCGGCGAGAAAAGCGCATTTTCGCAAATGCTGACGGGGAGGGTTCAAAGAGTGGGCTTTTGCTGGGATAAAGGTAAAATTTGTATAAATATATTTTTCTAAGTCGAATTAATATGTTTCCAAGCATTTCTGTGTGTTCCAAGCCATGTTTTTAAAAATATGCGTTTCTCGGCGAGAAAAGCGCATTTTCGCAAATGCTGTCGGGGAGGGTTCAAAGAGTGGCCTTTTGCTGGGATTAAGTTACAATTGGACCAAATATATTTTTCTAAGTCGAATCAGCATGTTTCCAAGCTTTTCTGTGTGTTCCAAGCCATGTTTTTAAAAATATGCGTTTCTCGGCGAGAAAAGCGCATTTTCGCAAATGCTGACGGGGAGGGTTCAAAGAGTGGGCTTTTGCTGGGATAAAGGTAAAATTTGTATAAATATATTTTTCTAAGTCGAATCAGCATGTTTCCAAGCTTTTCTGTGTGTTCCAAGCCATGTTTGCAAAAATATGCGTTTCTCGGCGAGAAAAGCGCATTTTCGCAAATGCTGTCGGGGAGGGTTCAAAGAGTGGCCTTTTGCTGGGATTAAGTTACAATTGGACCAAATATATTTTTCTAAGTCGAATCAGCATGTTTCCAAGCTTTTCTGTGTGTTCCAAGCCATGTTTGCAAAAATATGCGTTTCTCGGCGAGAAAAGCGCATTTTCGCAAATGCTGTCGGGGAGGGTTCAAAGAGTGGCCTTTTGCTGGGATTAAGTTACAATTGGACCAAATATATTTTTCCAAGTCGAATCAGCATGTTTCCAAGCTTTTCTGTGTGTTCCAAGCCATGTTTTTAAAAATATGCGTTTCTCGGCGAGAAAAGCGCATTTTCGCAAATGCTGTCGGGGAGGGTTCAAAGAGTGGGCTTTTGCTGGGATAAAGTTAAAATTGGACCAAATATATTTTTCTAAGTCGAATTAGCATGTTTCCAAGCATTTCTGTGTGTTCCAAGCCATGTTTTTAAAAATATGCGTTTCTCGGCGAGAAAAGCGCATTTTCGCAAATGCTGTCGGGGAGGGTTCAAAGAGTGGCCTTTTGCTGGGATTAAGTTACAATTGGACCAAATATATTTTTCTAAGTCGAATCAGCATGTTTCCAAGCTTTTCTGTGTGTTCCAAGCCATGTTTTTAAAAATATGCGTTTCTCGGCGAGAAAAGCGCATTTTCGCAAATGCTGTCGGGGAGGGTTCAAAGAGTGGGCTTTTGCTGGGATAAAGGTAAAATTTGAATAAATATATTTTTCTAAGTCGAATTAGCAAGTTTCCAAGCTTTTCTGTGTGTTCCAAGCCATGTTTTTAAAAATATGCGTTTCTCGGCGAGAAAAGCGCATTTTCTCCAATGCTGTCGGGAAGGGTGCAAAGAGTGTGCTTTTGCTGGGATTAAGTTACAATTGGACCAAATATATTTTTCCAAAACGAATCAGCATGTTTCCAAGCTTTTCTGTGTGTTCAAAGCCATGTTTTTAAAAATATGCGTTTCACGGCGAGAAAAGCGCATTTTCGCAAATGCTGTCGGGGAGGGTTCAAAGAGTGGGCTTTTGCTGGGATTAAGTTACAATTGGACCAAATATATTTTTCTGAGTCGAATCACCATGTTTCCAAGCTTTTCTGTGTGTTCCAAGCCATGTTTTTAAAAATATGCGTTTCTCGGCGAGAAAAGCGCATTTTCGCAAATGCTGTCGGGGAGGGTTCAAAGAGTGTGCTTTTGCTGGGATTAAGTTACAATTGGACCAAATATATTTTTCTAAATCGAATCAGCATGTTTCCAAGCTTTTCTGTGTGTTCCAAGCCATGTTTTTAAAAATATGCGTTTCACGGCGAGAAAAGCGCATTTTCGCAAATGCTGTCGGGAAGGGTTCAAAGAGTGGGCTTTTGCTGGGATTAAGTTACAATTGGACCAAATATATTTTTCCAAGTCGAATCAGCATGTTTCCAAGCTTTTCTGTGTGTTCCAAGCCATGTTTTTAAAAATATGCGTTTCTCGGCGAGAAAAGCGCATTTTCGCAAATGCTGTCGGGAAGGGTGCAAAGAGTGGGCTTTTGCTGGGATTAAGTTACAATTGGACCAAATATATTTTTCTAAATCGAATCAGCATGTTTCCAAGCTTTTCTGTGTGTTCCAAGCCATGTTTTTAAAAATATGCGTTTCTCGGCGAGAAAAGCGCATTTTCGCAAATGCTGTCGGGGAGGGTTCAAAGAGTGGGCTTTTGCTGGGATTAAGTTACAATTGGACCAAATATATTTTTCTAAGTCGAATCAGCATGTTTCCAAGCTTTTCTGTGTGTTCCAAGCCATGTTTTTAAAAATATGCGTTTCTCGGCGAGAAAAGCGCATTTTCGCAAATGCTGTCGGGGAGGGTTCAAAGAGTGGGCTTTTGCTGGGATTAAGTTACAAT
This sequence comes from Decapterus maruadsi, assembly GCA_030347415.2. Classification (NCBI taxonomy): domain Eukaryota; kingdom Metazoa; phylum Chordata; class Actinopteri; order Carangiformes; family Carangidae; genus Decapterus; species Decapterus maruadsi. The sequence continues at coordinate 27,934 of JARUPV020000055.1, read as the reverse complement.
TGGACCAAATATATTTTTCTAAGTCGAATCAGCATGTTTCCAAGCTTTTCTGTGTGTTCCAAGCCATGTTTTTAAAAATATGCGTTTCTCGGCGAGAAAAGCGCATTTTCGCAAATGCTGTCGGGGAGGGTTCAAAGAGTGGGCTTTTGCTGGGATTAAGTTACAATTGGACCAAATATATTTTTCTAAGTCGAATCAGCATGTTTCCAAGCTTTTCTGTGTGTTCCAAGCCATGTTTTTAAAAATATGCGTTTCTCGGCGAAAAAAGCGCATTTTCGCAAATGCTGTCGGGAAGGGTGCAAAGAGTGGGCTTTTGCTGGGATTAAGTTACAATTGGACCAAATATATTTTTCAAAATCGAATCAGCATGTTTCCAAGCTTTTCTGTGTGTTCCAAGCCATGTTTTTAAAAATATGCGTTTCTCGGCGAGAAAAGCGCATTTTCGCAAATGCTGTCGGGGAGGGTTCAAAGAGTGGGCTTTTGCTGGGATTAAGTTACAATTGGACCAAATATATTTTTCTGAGTCGAATCAGCATGTTTCCAAGCTTTTCTGTGTGTTCCAAGCCATGTTTTTAAAAATATGCGTTTCTCGGCGAGAAAAGCGCATTTTCGCAAATGCTGTCGGGGAGGGTTCAAAGAGTGTGCTTTTGCTGGGATTAAGTTACAATTGGACCAAATATATTTTTCTAAGTCGAATCAGCATGTTTCCAAGCTTTTCTGTGTGTTCCAAGCCATGTTTTTAAAAATATGCGTTTCTCGGCGAGAAAAGCGCATTTTCGCAAATGCTGTCGGGAAGGGTGCAAAGAGTGGGCTTTTGCTGGGATTAAGTTACAATTGGACCAAATATATTTTTCCAAGTCGAATCAGCATGTTTCCAAGCTTTTCTGTGTGTTCAAAGCCATGTTTTTAAAAATATGCGTTTCTCGGCGAGAAAAGCGCATTTTCGCAAATGCTGTCGGGAAGGGTGCAAAGAGTGTGCTTTTGCTGGGATTAAGTTACAATTGGACCAAATATATTTTTCCAAGTCGAATCAGCATGTTTCCAAGCTTTTCTGTGTGTTCCAAGCCATGTTTTTAAAAATATGCGTTTTTTCGGTGAGAAAAGCGCATTTTCGCAAATGCTGTCGGGGAGGGTGCAAAGAGTGGGCTTTTGCTGGGATTAAGTTACAATTGGACCAAATATATTTTTCTAAGTCGAATCAGCATGTTTCCAAGCTTTTCTGTGTGTTCCAAGCCATGTTTTTAAAAATATGCGTTTCTCGGCGAGAAAAGCGCATTTTCGCAAATGCTGTCGGGGAGGGTTCAAAGAGTGGGCTTTTGCTGGGATTAAGTTAAAATTGGAATAAATATATTTTTCTAAGTCGAATTAGCATGTTTCCAAGCTTTTCTGTGTGTTCCAAGCCATGTTTTTAAAAATATGCGTTTCTCGGCGAGAAAAGCGCATTTTCGCAAATGCTGTCGGGAAGGGTGCAAAGAGTGTGCTTTTGCTGGGATTAAGTTACAATTGGACCAAATATATTTTTCCAAGTCGAATCAGCATGTTTCCAAGCTTTTCTGTGTGTTCCAAGCCATGTTTTTAAAAATATGCGTTTCTCGGCGAGAAAAGCGCATTTTCGCAAATGCTGTCGGGGAGGGTTCAAAGAGTGGGCTTTTGCTGGGATTAAGTTACAATTGGACCAAATATATTTTTCCAAGTCGAATCAGCATGTTTCCAAGCTTTTCTGTGTGTTCCAAGCCATGTTTTTAAAAATATGCGTTTCTCGGCGAGAAAAGCGCATTTTCGCAAATGCTGTCGGGGAGGGTTCAAAGAGTGGGCTTTTGCTGGGATTAAGTTACAATTGGACCAAATATATTTTTCTAAGTCGAATCAGCATGTTTCCAAGCTTTTCTGTGTGTTCCAAGCCATGTTTTTAAAAATATGCGTTTCTCGGCGAGAAAAGCGCATTTTCGCAAATGCTGTCGGGGAGGGTTCAAAGAGTGGGCTTTTGCTGGGATTAAGTTACAATTGGACCAAATATATTTTTCTAAGTCGAATCAGCATGTTTCCAAGCTTTTCTGTGTGTTCCAAGCCATGTTTTTAAAAATATGCGTTTCTCGGCGAGAAAAGCGCATTTTCGCAAATGCTGTCGGGAAGGGTGCAAAGAGTGGGCTTTTGCTGGGATTAAGTTACAATTGGACCAAATATATTTTTCCAAGTCGAATCAGCATGTTTCCAAGCTTTTCTGTGTGTTCCAAGCCATGTTTTTAAAAATATGCGTTTCTCGGCGAGAAAAGCGCATTTTCGCAAATGCTGTCGGGGAGGGTGCAAAGAGTGGGCTTTTGCTGGGATTAAGTTACAATTGGACCAAATATATTTTTCTAAATCGAATCAGCATGTTTCCAAGCTTTTCTGTGTGTTCCAAGCCATGTTTTTAAAAATATGCGTTTCTCGGCGAGAAAAGCGCATTTTCGCAAATGCTGTCGGGGAGGGTTCAAAGAGTGGCTTTTTGCTGGGATTAAGTTACAATTGGACCAAATATATTTTTCTAAGTCGAATCAGCATGTTTCCAAGCTTTTCTGTGTGTTCCAAGCCATGTTTTTAAAAATATGCGTTTCTCGGCGAGAAAAGCGCATTTTCGCAAATGCTGTCGGGAAGGGTGCAAAGAGTGTGCTTTTGCTGGGATTAAGTTACAATTGGACCAAATATATTTTTCCAAGTCGAATCAGCATGTTTCCAAGCTTTTCTGTGTGTTCCAAGCCATGTTTTTAAAAATATGCGTTTCTCGGCGAGAAAAGCGCATTTTCGCAAATGCTGTCGGGGAGGGTTCAAAGAGTGGGCTTTTGCTGGGATTAAGTTACAATTGGACCAAATATATTTTTCTAAGTCGAATCAGCATGTTTCCAAGCTTTTCTGTGTGTTCCAAGCCATGTTTTTAAAAATATGCGTTTCTCGGCGAGAAAAGCGCATTTTCGCAAATGCTGTCGGGGAGGGTTCAAAGAGTGGGCTTTTGCTGGGATTAAGTTACAATTGGACCAAATATATTTTTCCAAGTCGAATCAGCATGTTTCCAAGCTTTTCTGTGTGTTCCAAGCCATGTTTTTAAAAATATGCGTTTCTCGGCGAGAAAAGCGCATTTTCGCAAATGCTGTCGGGAAGGGTGCAAAAAGTGGCTTTTGCTGGGATTAAGTTACAATTGGACCAAATATATTTTTCCAAGTCGAATCAGCATGTTTCCAAGCTTTTCTGTGTGTTCCAAGCCATGTTTTTAAAAATATGCGTTTCTCGGCGAGAAAAGCGCATTTTCGCAAATGCTGTCGGGGAGGGTGCAAAGAGTGGGCTTTTGCTGGGATTAAGTTACAATTGGACCAAATATATTTTTCTAAGTCGAATCAGCATGTTTCCAAGCTTTTCTGTGTGTTCCAAGCCATGTTTTTAAAAATATGCGTTTCTCGGCGAGAAAAGCGCATTTTCGCAAATGCTGTCGGGGAGGGTTCAAAGAGTGGGCTTTTGCTGGGATTAAGTTATAATTTGAATAAATATATTTTTCTAAGTCGAATCAGCATGTTTCCAAGCTTTTCTGTGTGTTCCAAGCCATGTTTTTAAAAATATGCGTTTCTCGGCGAGAAAAGCGCATTTTCGCAAATGCTGTCGGGAAGGGTGCAAAGAGTGGGCTTTTGCTGGGATTAAGTTACAATTGGACCAAATATATTTTTCTAAGTCGAATCAGCATGTTTCCAAGCTTTTCTGTGTGTTCCAAGCCATGTTTTTAAAAATATGCGTTTCTCGGCGAGAAAAGCGCATTTTCGCAAATGCTGTCGGGGAGGGTGCAAAGAGTGGGCTTTTGCTGGGATTAAGTTACAATTGGACCAAATATATTTTTCTAAGTCGAATCAGCATGTTTCCAAGCTTTTCTGTGTGTTCAAAGCCATGTTTTTAAAAATATGCGTTTCTCGGCGAGAAAAGCGCATTTTCGCAAATGCTGTCGGGGAGGGTTCAAAGAGTGGGCTTTTGCTGGGATTAAGTTACAATTGGAAAAAATATATTTTTCTAAGTCGAATCAGCATGTTTCCAAGCTTTTCTGTGTGTTCCAAGCCATGTTTTTAAAAATATGCGTTTCTCGGCGAGAAAAGCGCATTTTCGCAAATGCTGTCGGGAAGGGTGCAAAGAGTGGGCTTTTGCTGGGATTAAGTTACAATTGGACCAAATATATTTTTCTAAATCGAATCAGCATGTTTCCAAGCTTTTCTGTGTGTTCCAAGCCATGTTTTTAAAAATATGCGTTTCTCGGCGAGAAAAGCGCATTTTCGCAAATGCTGTCGGGGAGGGTTCAAAGAGTGGGCTTTTGCTGGGATTAAGTTACAATTGGACCAAATATATTTTTCTAAGTCGAATCAGCATGTTTCCAAGCTTTTCTGTGTGTTCCAAGCCATGTTTTTAAAAATATGCGTTTCTCGGCGAGAAAAGCGCATTTTCGCAAATGCTGTCGGGGAGGGTGCAAAGAGTGGGCTTTTGCTGGGATTAAGTTACAATTGGACCAAATATATTTTTCTAAGTCGAATCAGCATGTTTCCAAGCTTTTCTGTGTGTTCCAAGCCATGTTTTTAAAAATATGCGTTTCTCGGCGAGAAAAGCGCATTTTCGCAAATGCTGTCGGGAAGGGTGCAAAGAGTGGGCTTTTGCTGGGATTAAGTTACAATTGGACCAAATATATTTTTCCAAGTCGAATCAGCATGTTTCCAAGCTTTTCTGTGTGTTCAAAGCCATGTTTTTAAAAATATGCGTTTCGGCGAGAAAAGCGCATTTTCGCAAATGCTGTCGGGGAGGGTGCAAAGAGTGGGCTTTTGCTGGGATTAAGTTACAATTGGACCAAATATATTTTTCTAAGTCGAATCAGCATGTTTCCAAGCTTTTCTGTGTGTTCCAAGCCATGTTTTTAAAAATATGCGTTTCTCGGCGAGAAAAGCGCATTTTCGCAAATGCTGTCGGGGAGGGTTCAAAGAGTGGGCTTTTGCTGGGATTAAGTTACAATTTGAAAAAATATATTTTTCTAAGTCGAATAAGCATGTTTCCAAGCTTTTCTGTGTGTTCCAAGCCATGTTTTTAAAAATATGCGTTTCTCGGCGAAAAAAGCGCATTTTCGCAAATGCTGTCGGGAAGGGTGCAAAGAGTGGGCTTTTGCTGGGATTAAGTTACAATTGGACCAAATATATTTTTCCAAGTCGAATCAGCATGTTTCCAAGCTTTTCTGTGTGTGTCCTAAGCCATGTTTTTAAAAATATGCGTTTCTCGGCGAGAAAAGCGCATTTTCGCAAATGCTGTCGGGGAGGGTGCAAAGAGTGGGCTTTTGCTGGGATTAAGTTACAATTGGACCAAATATATTTTTCTAAATCGAATCAGCATGTTTCCAAGCTTTTCTGTGTGTTCCAAGCCATGTTTTTAAAAATATGCGTTTCTCGGCGAGAAAAGCGCATTTTCGCAAATGCTGTCGGGGAGGGTTCAAAGAGTGGGCTTTTGCTGGGATTAAGTTACAATTGGACCAAATATATTTTTCTAAGTCGAATCAGCATGTTTCCAAGCTTTTCTGTGTGTTCCAAGCCATGTTTTTAAAAATATGCGTTTCTCGGCGAGAAAAGCGCATTTTCGCAAATGCTGTCGGGAAGGGTGCAAAGAGTGGGCTTTTGCTGGGATTAAGTTACAATTGGACCAAATATATTTTTCTAAGTCGAATCAGCATGTTTCCAAGCTTTTCTGTGTGTTCCAAGCCATGTTTTTAAAAATATGCGTTTCTCGGCGAGAAAAGCGCATTTTCGCAAATGCTGTCGGGGAGGGTTCAAAGAGTGGGCTTTTGCTGGGATTAAGTTACAATTGGACCAAATATATTTTTCTAGTCGAATCAGCATGTTTCCAAGCTTTTCTGTGTGTTCCAAGCCATGTTTTTAAAAATATGCGTTTCTCGGCGAGAAAAGCGCATTTTCGCAAATGCTGTCGGGGAGGGTTCAAAGAGTGGGCTTTTGCTGGGATTAAGTTACAATTGGACCAAATATATTTTTCTAAGTCGAATCAGCATGTTTCCAAGCTTTTCTGTGTGTTCCAAGCCATGTTTTTAAAAATATGCGTTTCTCGGCGAAAAAAGCGCATTTTCGCAAATGCTGTCGGGAAGGGTGCAAAGAGTGGGCTTTTGCTGGGATTAAGTTACAATTGGACCAAATATATTTTTCTAAGTCGAATCAGCATGTTTCCAAGCTTTTCTGTGTGTTCAAAGCCATGTTTTTAAAAATATGCGTTTCTCGGCGAGAAAAGCGCATTTTCGCAAATGCTGTCGGGGAGGGTTCAAAGAGTGTGCTTTTGCTGGGATTAAGTTACAATTGGACCAAATATATTTTTCCAAGTCGAATCAGCATGTTTCCAAGCATTTCTGTGTGTTCCAAGCCATGTTTTTAAAAATATGCGTTTCTCGGCGAGAAAAGCGCATTTTCGCAAATGCTGTCGGGGAGGGTGCAAAGAGTGGGCTTTTGCTGGGATTAAGTTACAATTGGACCAAATATATTTTTCTAAGTCGAATCAGCATGTTTCCAAGCTTTTCTGTGTGTTCAAAGCCATGTTTTTAAAAATATGCGTTTCTCGGCGAGAAAAGCGCATTTTCGCAAATGCTGTCGGGGAGGGTTCAAAGAGTGGGCTTTTGCTGGGATTAAGTTAAAATTTGAATAAATATATTTTTCTAAGTCGAATCAGCATGTTTCCAAGCTTTTCTGTGTGTTCCAAGCCATGTTTTTAAAAATATGCGTTTCTCGGCGAGAAAAGCGCATTTTCGCAAATGCTGTCGGGAAGGGTGCAAAGAGTGGGCTTTTGCTGGGATTAAGTTACAATTGGACCAAATATATTTTTCCAAGTCGAATCAGCATGTTTCCAAGCTTTTCTGTGTGTTCCAAGCCATGTTTTTAAAAATATGCGTTTCTCGGCGAGAAAAGCGCATTTTCGCAAATGCTGTCGGGAAGGGTGCAAAGAGTGGGCTTTTGCTGGGATTAAGTTACAATTGGACCAAATATATTTTTCCAAGTCGAATCAGCATGTTTCCAAGCTTTTCTGTGTGTTCCAAGCCATGTTTTTAAAAATATGCGTTTCTCGGCGAGAAAAGCGCATTTTCGCAAATGCTGTCGGGGAGGGTTCAAAGAGTGGGCTTTTGCTGGGATTAAGTTACAATTGGACCAAATATATTTTTCTAAGTCGAATCAGCATGTTTCCAAGCTTTTCTGTGTGTTCCAAGCCATGTTTTTAAAAATATGCGTTTCTCGGCGAGAAAAGCGCATTTTCGCAAATGCTGTCGGGGAGGGTTCAAAGAGTGGGCTTTTGCTGGGATTAAGTTACAATTGGACCAAATATATTTTTCTAAGTCGAATCAGCATGTTTCCAAGCATTTCTGTGTGTTCCAAGCCATGTTTTTAAAAATATGCGTTTCTCGGCGAGAAAAGCGCATTTTCGCAAATGCTGTCGGGAAGGGTGCAAAGAGTGGGCTTTTGCTGGGATTAAGTTACAATTGGACCAAATATATTTTTCCAAGTCGAATCAGCATGTTTCCAAGCTTTTCTGTGTGTTCCAAGCCATGTTTTTAAAAATATGCGTTTCTCGGCGAGAAAAGCGCATTTTCGCAAATGCTGTCGGGGAGGGTTCAAAGAGTGGGCTTTTGCTGGGATTAAGTTACAATTGGACCAAATATATTTTTCTGAGTCGAGTCAGCATGTTTCCAACCTTTTCTGTGCGTTCCAAGCCATGTTTTTAAAAATATGCGTTTCTCGGGGAGAAAAGCGCATTTTCGCAAATGCTGTCGGGGAGGGTTCAAAGTGTGGCCTTTTGCTGGGATTAAGTTACAATTGGACCAAATATATTTTTCTAAGTCGAATCAGCATGTTTCCAAGCTTTTCTGTGTGTTCCAAGCCATGTTTTTAAAAATATGCGTTTCTCGGCGAGAAAAGCGCATTTTCGCAAATGCTGTCGGGGAGGGTTCAAAGAGTGGGCTTTTGCTGGGATTAAGTTACAATTGGACCAAATATATTTTTCTGAGTCGAATCAGCATGTTTCCAAGCTTTTCTGTGTGTTCAAAGCCATGTTTTTAAAAATATGCGTTTCTCGGCGAGAAAAGCGCATTTTCGCAAATGCTGTCGGGGAGGGTGCAAAGAGTGGGCTTTTGCTGGGATTAAGTTACAATTGGACCAAATATATTTTTCTAAGTCGAATCAGCATGTTTCCAAGCTTTTCTGTGTGTTCAAAGCCATGTTTTAAAAAATATGCGTTTCTCGGCGAGAAAAGCGCATTTTCGCAAATGCTGTCGGGGAGGGTTCAAAGAGTGAGCTTTTGCTGGGATAAAGGTAAAATTTGAATAAATATATTTTTCTAAGTCGAATCAGCATGTTTCCAAGCTTTTCTGTGTGTTCCAAGCCATGTTTTTAAAAATATGCGTTTCTCGGCGAGAAAAGCGCATTTTCGCAAATGCTGTCGGGAAGGGTGCAAAGAGTGGGCTTTTGCTGGGATTAAGTTACAATTGGACCAAATATATTTTTCCAAGTCGAATCAGCATGTTTCCAAGCTTTTCTGTGTGTTCCAAGCCATGTTTTTAAAAATATGCGTTTCTCGGCGAGAAAAGCGCATTTTCGCAAATGCTGTCGGGGAGGGTTCAAAGAGTGGGCTTTTGCTGGGATTAAGTTACAATTGGACCAAATATATTTTTCTAAGTCGAATCAGCATGTTTCCAAGCTTTTCTGTGTGTTCCAAGCCATGTTTTTAAAAATATGCGTTTCTCGGCGAGAAAAGCGCATTTTCGCAAATGCTGTCGGGGAGGGTTCAAAGAGTGGGCTTTTGCTGGGATTAAGTTACAATTGGACCAAATATATTTTTCTAAGTCGAATCAGCATGTTTCCAAGCTTTTCTGTGTGTTCCAAGCCATGTTTTTAAAAATATGCGTTTCTCGGCGAGAAAAGCGCATTTTCGCAAATGCTGTCGGGAAGGGTGCAAAAGGTGGGCTTTTGCTGGGATTAGGTTACAATTGGACCAACTATATTTTTCCAAGTCGAATCAGCATATTTCCAAGCTTTTCTGTGTGTTCCAAGCCATGTTTTTAAAAATATGCGTTTCTCGGCGAGAAAAGCGCATTTTCGCAAATGCTGTCGGGGAGGGTTCAAAGAGTGGGCTTTTGCTGGGATTAAGTTACAATTGGACCAAATATATTTTTCTAAATCGAATCAGCATGTTTCCAAGCTTTTCTGTGTGTTCCAAGCCATGTTTGCAAAAATATGCGTTTCTCAACGAGAAAAGCGCATTTTCGCAAATGCTGTCGGGGAGGGTTCAAAGAGTGGGCTTTTGCTGGGATTAAGTTACAATTTGAATAAATATATTTTTCTAAGTCGAATTAGCATGTTTCCAAGCATTTCTGTGTGTTCCAAGCCATGTTTTTAAAAATATGCGTTTCTCGGCGAGAAAAGCGCATTTTCGCAAATGCTGTCGGGAAGGGTGCAAAGAGTGGGCTTTTGCTGGGATTAAGTTACAATTGGACCAAATATATTTTTCTAAGTCGAATCAGCATGTTTCCAAGCTTTTCTGTGTGTTCCAAGCCATGTTTTTAAAAATATGCGTTTCTCGGCGAGAAAAGCGCATTTTCGCAAATGCTGTCGGGGAGGGTTCAAAGAGTGTGCTTTTGCTGGGATTAAGTTACAATTGGACCAAATATATTTTTCCAAGTCGAATCAGCATGTTTCCAAGCTTTTCTGTGTGTTCAAAGCCATGTTTTTAAAAATATGCGTTTCTCGGCGAGAAAAGCGCATTTTCGCAAATGCTGTCGGGGAGGGTTCAAAGAGTGGGCTTTTGCTGGGATTAAGTTACAATTGGACCAAATATATTTTTCTAAGTCGAATCAGCATGTTTCCAAGCTTTTCTGTGTGTTCCAAGCCATGTTTTTAAAAATATGCGTTTCTCGGCGAGAAAAGCGCATTTTCGCAAATGCTGTCGGGGAGGGTGCAAAGAGTGGGCTTTTGCTGGGATTAAGTTACAATTGGACCAAATATATTTTTCTAAGTCGAATCAGCATGTTTCCAAGCTTTTCTGTGTGTTCCAAGCCATGTTTTTAAAAATATGCGTTTCTCGGCGAGAAAAGCGCATTTTCGCAAATGCTGTCGGGGAGGGTTCAAAGAGTGGGCTTTTGCTGGGATTAAGTTAAAATTTGAATAAATATATTTTTCTAAGTCGAATCAGCATGTTTCCAAGCTTTTCTGTGTGTTCCAAGCCATGTTTTTAAAAATATGCGTTTCTCGGCGAGAAAAGCGCATTTTCGCAAATGCTGTCGGGAAGGGTGCAAAGAGTGGGCTTTTGCTGGGATTAAGTTACAATTGGACCAAATATATTTTTCTAAGTCGAATCAGCATGTTTCCAAGCTTTTCTGTGTGTTCCAAGCCATGTTTTTAAAAATATGCGTTTCTCGGCGAGAAAAGCGCATTTTCGCAAATGCTGTCGGGAAGGGTGCAAAGAGTGGGCTTTTGCTGGGATTAAGTTACAATTGGACCAAATATATTTTTCCAAGTCGAATCAGCATGTTTCCAAGCTTTTCTGTGTGTTCCAAGCCATGTTTTTAAAAATATGCGTTTCTCGGCGAGAAAAGCGCATTTTCGCAAATGCTGTCGGGAAGGGTGCAAAGAGTGGGCTTTTGCTGGGATTAAGTTACAATTGGACCAAATATATTTTTCAAAATCGAATCAGCATGTTTCCAAGCTTTTCTGTGTGTTCAAAGCCATGTTTTTAAAAATATGCGTTTCTCGGCGAGAAAAGCGCATTTTCGCAAATGCTGTCGGGAAGGGTTCAAAGAGTGGGCTTTTGCTGGGATTAAGTTACAATTGGACCAAATATATTTTTCTAAATCGAATCAGCATGTTTCCAAGCTTTTCTGTGTGTTCCAAGCCATGTTTTTAAAAATATGCGTTTCTCGGCGAGAAAAGCGCATTTTCGCAAATGCTGTCGGGGGGGGGTTCAAAGAGTGGGCTTTTGCTGGTATTAAGTTAAAATTGGAACAAATATATTTTTCTAAGTCGAATCAGCATGTTTCCAAGCTTTTCTGTGTGTTCCAAGCCATGTTTTTAAAAATATGCGTTTCTCGGCGAGAAAAGCGCATTTTCGCAAATGCTGTCGGGTAGGGTGCAAAGAGTGGGATTTTGCTGGGATTAAGTTACAATTGGACCAAATATATTTTTCTAAGTCGAATCAGCATGTTTCCAAGCTTTTCTGTGTGTTCCAAGCCATGTTTTTAAAAATATGCGTTTCTCGGCGAGAAAAGCGCATTTTCGCAAATGCTGTCGGGGAGGGTTCAAAGAGTGGGCTTTTGCTGGGATTAAGTTACAATTGGACCAAATATATTTTTCTAAGTCGAATCAGCATGTTTCCAAGCTTTTCTGTGTGTTCAAAGCCATGTTTTTAAAAATTTGCGTTTCTCGGCGAGAAAAGCGCATTTTCGCAAATGCTGTCGGGGGGGGGTGCAAAGAGTGGGCTTTTGCTGGGATTAAGTTACAATTGGACCAAATATATTTTTCTAAGTCGAATCAGCATGTTTCCAAGCTTTTCTGTGTGTTCCAAGCCATGTTTTTAAAAATATGCGTTTCTCGGCGAGAAAAGCGCATTTTCGCAAATGCTGTCGGGGAGGGTTCAAAGAGTGGGCTTTTGCTGGGATTAAGTTACAATTGGACCAAATATATTTTTCCAAGTCGAATCAGCATGTTTCCAAGCTTTTCTGTGTGTTCCAAGCCATGTTTTTAAAAATATGCGTTTCTCGGCGAGAAAAGCGCATTTTCGCAAATGCTGTCGGGAAGGGTGCAAAGAGTGGGCTTTTGCTGGGATTAAGTTACAATTGGACCAAATATATTTTTCCAAAACGAATCAGCATGTTTCCAAGCTTTTCTGTGTGTTCCAAGCCATGTTTTTAAAAATATGCGTTTCTCGGCGAGAAAAGCGCATTTTCGCAAATGCTGTCGGGGAGGGTTCAAAGAGTGGGCTTTTGCTGGGATTAAGTTACAATTGGACCAAATATATTTTTCTAAGTCGAATCAGCATGTTTCCAAGCTTTTCTGTGTGTTCCAAGCCATGTTTTTAAAAATATGCGTTTCTCGGCGAGAAAAGCGCATTTTCGCAAATGCTGTCGGGGAGGGTTCAAAGAGTGGGCTTTTGCTGGGATTAAGTTAAAATTTGAAAAAATATATTTTTCTAAGTCGAATCAGCATGTTTCCAAGCTTTTCTGTGTGTTCCAAGCCATGTTTTTAAAAATATGCGTTTCTCGGCGAGAAAAGCGCATTTTCGCAAATGCTGTCGGGGAGGGTTCAAAGAGTGGGCTTTTGCTGGGATTAAGTTACAATTGGACCAAATATATTTTTCTAAGTCGAATCAGCATGTTTCCAAGCTTTTCTGTGTGTTCCAAGCCATGTTTTTAAAAATATGCGTTTCTCGGCGAGAAAAGCGCATTTTCGCAAATGCTGTCGGGGAGGGTGCAAAGAGTGGGCTTTTGCTGGGATTAAGTTACAATTGGACCAAATATATTTTTCTAAGTCGAATCAGCATGTTTCCAAGCTTTTCTGTGTGTTCCAAGCCATGTTTTTAAAAATATGCGTTTCTCGGCGAGAAAAGCGCATTTTCGCAAATGCTGTCGGGGAGGGTTCAAAGAGTGGGCTTTTGCTGGGATTAAGTTAAAATTGGACCAAATATATTTTTCTAAGTCGAATCAGCATGTTTCCAAGCTTTTCTGTGTGTTCCAAGCCATGTTTTTAAAAATATGCGTTTCTCGGCGAGAAAAGCGCATTTTCGCAAATGCTGTCGGGAAGGGTGCAAAGAGTGGGCTTTTGCTGGGATTAAGTTACAATTGGACCAAATATATTTTTCTAAGTCGAATCAGCATGTTTCCAAGCTTTTCTGTGTGTTCCAAGCCATGTTTTTAAAAATATGCGTTTCTCGGCGAGAAAAGCGCATTTTCGCAAATGCTGTCGGGGAGGGTTCAAAGAGTGGGCTTTTGCTGGGATTAAGTTAAAATTTGAATAAATATATTTTTCTAAGTCGAATAAGCATGTTTCCAAGCTTTTCTGTGTGTTCCAAGCCATGTTTTTAAAAATATGCGTTTCTCGGCGAGAAAAGCGCATTTTCGCAAATGCTGTCGGGGAGGGTGCAAAGAGTGGGCTTTTGCTGGGATTAAGTTACAATTGGACCAAATATATTTTTCTAAATCGAATCAGCATGTTTCCAAGCTTTTCTGTGTGTTCCAAGCCATGTTTTTAAAAATATGCGTTTCTCGGCGAGAAAAGCGCATTTTCGCAAATGCTGTCGGGGAGGGTTCAAAGAGTGGGCTTTTGCTGGGATTAAGTTACAATTGGACCAAATATATTTTTCCAAGTCGAATCAGCATGTTTCCAAGCTTTTCTGTGTGTTCAAAGCCATGTTTTTAAAAATATGCGTTTCTCGGCGAGAAAAGCGCATTTTCGCAAATGCTGTCGGGGAGGGTGCAAAGAGTGGGCTTTTGCTGGGATTAAGTTACAATTGGACCAAATATATTTTTCTAAGTCGAATCAGCATGTTTCCAAGCTTTTCTGTGTGTTCCAAGCCATGTTTTTAAAAATATGCGTTTCTCGGCGAGAAAAGCGCATTTTCGCAAATGCTGTCGGGGAGGGTTCAAAGAGTGGGCTTTTGCTGGGATTAAGTTACAATTGGACCAAATATATTTTTCTAAATCGAATCAGCATGTTTCCAAGCTTTTCTGTGTGTTCCAAGCCATGTTTTTAAAAATATGCGTTTCTCGGCGAGAAAAGCGCATTTTCGCAAATGCTGTCGGGAAGGGTGCAAAGAGTGTGCTTTTGCTGGGATTAAGTTACAATTGGACCAAATATATTTTTCCAAGTCGAATCAGCATGTTTCCAAGCTTTTCTGTGTGTTCCAAGCCATGTTTTTAAAAATATGCGTTTCTCGGCGAGAAAAGCGCATTTTCGCAAATGCTGTCGGGGAGGGTTCAAAGAGTGGGCTTTTGCTGGGATTAAGTTACAATTGGACCAAATATATTTTTCTAAGTCGAATCAGCATGTTTCCAAGCTTTTCTGTGTGTTCCAAGCCATGTTTTTAAAAATATGCGTTTCTCGGCGAGAAAAGCGCATTTTCGCAAATGCTGTCGGGGAGGGTTCAAAGAGTGGGCTTTTGCTGGGATTAAGTTACAATTGGACCAAATATATTTTTCTAAGTCGAATCAGCATGTTTCCAAGCTTTTCTGTGTGTTCCAAGCCATGTTTTTAAAAATATGCGTTTTTCGGCGAAAAAGCGCATTTTCGCAAATGCTGTCGGGAGGGTTCAAAGAGTGGGCTTTTGCTGGTACTAAGTTACAATTGGACCAAATATATTTTTCTAAGTCGAATCAGCATGTTTCCAAGCTTTTCTGTGTGTTCCAAGCCATGTTTTTAAAAATATGCATTTCACGGCGAGAAAAGCGCATTTTCGCAAATGCTGTCGGGAGGGTGCAAAGAGTGGGCTTTTGCTGGGATTAAGTTACAATTGGACCAAATATATTTTTCTGAGTCGAATCAGCATGTTTCCAAGCTTTTCTGTGTGTTCCAAGCCATGTTTTTAAAAATATGCGTTTCTCGGCGAGAAAAGCGCATTTTCGCAAATGCTGTCGGGGAGGGTTCAAAGAGTGGGCTTTTGCTGGGATTAAGTTACAATTTGAATAAATATATTTTTCTAAGTCGAATCAGCATGTTTCCAAGCTTTTCTGTGTGTTCCAAGCCATGTTTTTAAAAATATGCGTTTCTCGGCGAGAAAAGCGCATTTTCGCAAATGCTGTCGGGAAGGGTGCAAAGAGTGTGCTTTTGCTGGGATTAAGTTACAATTGGACCAAATATATTTTTCCAAGTCGAATCAGCATGTTTCCAAGCTTTTCTGTGTGTTCCAAGCCATGTTTTTAAAAATATGCGTTTCTCGGCGAAAAAAGCGCATTTTCGCAAATGCTGTCGGTAGGGGTGCAAAGAGTGGGCTTTTGCTGGGATTAAGTTACAATTGGACCAAATATATTTTTCTAAATCGAATCAGCATGTTTCCAAGCTTTTCTGTGTGTTCCAAGCCATGTTTTTAAAAATATGCGTTTCTCGGCGAGAAAAGCGCATTTTCGCAAATGCTGTCGGGAGGGTTCAAAGAGTGGGCTTTTGCTGGGATTAAGTTAAAATTTGACCAAATATATTTTTCTAATTCGAATCAGCATGTTTCCAAGCTTTTCTGTGTGTTCCAAGCCATGTTTTTAAAAATATGCGTTTCTCGGCGAGAAAAGCGCATTTTCGCAAATGCTGTCGGGAAGGGTGCAAAGATTGTGCTTTTGCTGGGATTAAGTTACAATTGGACCAAATATATTTTTCCAAGTCGAATCAACATGTTTCCAAGCTTTTCTGTGTGTTCCAAGCCATGTTTTTAAAAATATGCGTTTCTCGGCGAAAAAAGCGCATTTTCGCAAATGCTGTCGGGGAGGGTTCAAAGTGTGGGCTTTTGCCGGGATTAAGTCACAATTGGACCAAATATATTTTTCTAAGTCGAATCAGCATGTTTCCAAGCTTTTCTGTGTGTTCAAAGCCATGTTTTTAAAAATATGCGTTTCTCGGCGAGAAAAGCGCATTTTCGCAAATGCTGTCGGGGAGGGTTCAAAGAGTGGGCTTTTGCTGGGATTAAGTTACAATTGGACCAAATATATTTCTCTAGTCGAATCAGCATGTTTCCAAGCTTTTCTGTGTGTTCCAAGCCATGTTTTTAAAAATATGCGTTTCTCGGCGAGAAAAGCGCATTTTCGCAAATGCTGTCGGGGAGGGTTCAAAGAGTGGGCTTTTGCTGGGATTAAGTTACAATTGGAATAAATATATTTTTCTAAGTCGTATCTTCATGTTTCCAAGCTTTTCTGTGTGTTCCAAGCCATGTTTTTAAAAATATGCGTTTCTCGGCGAGAAAAGCGCATTTTCGCAAATGCTGTCGGGGAGGGTTCAAAGAGTGGGCCTTTTGCTGGGATTAAGTTACAATTGGACCAAATATATTTTTCCAAGTCGAATCAGCATGTTTCCAAGCTTTTCTGTGTGTTCCAAGCCATGTTTTTAAAAATATGCGTTTCTCGGCGAGAAAAGCGCATTTTCGCAAATGCTGTCGGGAAGGGTGCAAAGAGTGTGCTTTTGCTGGGATTAAGTTACAATTGGACCAAATATATTTTTCCAAGTCGAATCAGCATGTTTCCAAGCTTTTCTGTGTGTTCCAAGCCATGTTTTTAAAAATATGCGTTTCTCGGCGAGAAAAGCGCATTTTCGCAAATGCTGTCGGGGAGGGTGCAAAGAGTGGGCTTTTGCTGGGATTAAGTTACAATTGGACCAAATATATTTTTCTAAATCGAATCAGCATGTTTCCAAGCTTTTCTGTGTGTTCCAAGCCATGTTTTTAAAAATATGCGTTTCTCGGCGAGAAAAGCGCATTTTCGCAAATGCTGTCGGGGAGGGTTCAAAGAGTGGGCTTTTGCTGGGATTAAGTTACAATTTGAATAAATATATTTTTCTAAGTCGAATTAGCATGTTTCCAAGCATTTCTGTGTGTTCCAAGCCATGTTTTTAAAAATATGCGTTTCTCGGCGAGAAAAGCGCATTTTCGCAAATGCTGTCGGGGAGGGTGCAAAGAGTGGGCTTTTGCTGGGATTAAGTTACAATTGGACCAAATATATTTTTCCAAGTCGAATCAGCATGTTTCCAAGCTTTTCTGTGTGTTCAAAGCCATGTTTTTAAAAATATGCGTTTCACGGCGAGAAAAGCGCATTTTCGCAAATGCTGTCGGGGAGGGTTCAAAGAGTGTGCTTTTGCTGGGATTAAGTTACAATTGGACCAAATATATTTTTCTAAGTCGAATCAGCATGTTTCCAAGCTTTTCTGTGTGTTCAAAGCCATGTTTTTAAAAATATGCGTTTCTCGGCGAGAAAAGCGCATTTTCGCAAATGCTGTCGGGTAGGGTGCAAAGAGTGGGCTTTTGCTGGGATTAAGTTACAATTGGACCAAATATATTTTTCCAAGTCGAATCAGCATGTTTCCAAGCATTTCTGTGTGTTCCAAGCCATGTTTTTAAAAATATGCGTTTCTCGGCGAGAAAAGCGCATTTTCGCAAATGCTGTCGGGAAGGGTGCAAAGAGTGTGCTTTTGCTGGGATTAAGTTACAATTGGACCAAATATATTTTTCCAAGTCGAATCAGCATGTTTCCAAGCTTTTCTGTGTGTTCCAAGCCATGTTTTTAAAAATATGCGTTTCTCGGCGAGAAAAGCGCATTTTCGCAAATGCTGTCGGGGAGGGTGCAAAGAGTGGGCTTTTGCTGGGATTAAGTTACAATTGGACCAAATATATTTTTCTAAGTCGAATCAGCATGTTTCCAAGCTTTTCTGTGTGTTCCAAGCCATGTTTTTAAAAATATGCGTTTCTCGGCGAGAAAAGCGCATTTTCGCAAATGCTGTCGGGGAGGGTTCAAAGAGTGGGCTTTTGCTGGGATTAAGGTAAAATTTGAATAAATATATTTTTCCAAGTCGAATTAGCATGTTTCCAAGCTTTTCTGTGTGTTCCAAGCCATGTTTTTAAAAATATGCGTTTCTCGGCGAGAAAAGCGCATTTTCGCAAATGCTGTCGGGAAGGGTGCAAAGAGTGGGCTTTTGCTGGGATTAAGTTACAATTGGACCAAATATATTTTTCCAAGTCGAATCAGCATGTTTCCAAGCTTTTCTGTGTGTTCCAAGCCATGTTTTTAAAAATATGCGTTTCTCGGCGAGAAAAGCGCATTTTCGCAAATGCTGTCGGGGAGGGTGCAAAGAGTGGGCTTTTGCTGGGATTAAGTTACAATTGGACCAAATATATTTTTCTAAGTCGAATCAGCATGTTTCCAAGCTTTTCTGTGTGTTCAAAGCCATGTTTTTAAAAATATGCGTTTCTCGGCGAGAAAAGCGCATTTTCGCAAATGCTGTCGGGGAGGGTTCAAAGAGTGGGCTTTTGCTGGGATAAAGGTACAATTTGAATAAATATATTTTTCTAAGTCGAATTAGCATGTTTCCAAGCTTTTCTGTGTGTTCCAAGCCATGTTTTTAAAAATATGCGTTTCTCGGCGAGAAAAGCGCATTTTCGCAAATGCTGTCGGGGAGGGTTCAAAGAGTGGGCTTTTGCTGGGATTAAGTTAAAATTGGAATAAATATATTTTTCTAAGTCGAATCAGCATGTTTCCAAGCTTTTCTGTGTGTTCCAAGCCATGTTTTTAAAAATATGCGTTTCTCGGCGAGAAAAGCGCATTTTCGCAAATGCTGTCGGGGAGGGTTCAAAGAGTGTGCTTTTGCTGGGATTAAGTTACAATTGGACCAAATATATTTTTCTAAATCGAATCAGCATGTTTCCAAGCTTTTCTGTGTGTTCCAAGCCATGTTTTTAAAAATATGCGTTTCTCGGCGAGAAAAGCGCATTTTCGCAAATGCTGTCGGAGAGGGTTCAAAGAGTGGGCTTTTGCTGGGATAAAGGTTAAATTTGAATAAATATATTTTTCTAAGTCGAATCAGCATGTTTCCAAGCTTTTCTGTGTGTTCCAAGCCATGTTTTTAAAAATATGCGTTTCTCGGCGAGAAAAGCGCATTTTCGCAAATGCTGTCGGGGAGGGTTCAAAGAGTGGGCTTTTGCTGGGATTAAGTTACAATTGGAATAAATATATTTTTCTAAGTCGAATTAGCATGTTTCCAAGCTTTTCTGTGTGTTCCAAGCCATGTTTTTAAAAATATGCGTTTCTCGGCGAGAAAAGCGCATTTTCGCAAATGCTGTCGGGGAGGGTTCAAAGAGTGGGCTTTTGCTGGGATTAAGTTACAATTGGACCAAATATATTTTTCTAAGTCGAATCAGCATGTTTCCAAGCTTTTCTGTGTGTTCCAAGCCATGTTTTTAAAAATATGCGTTTCTCGGCGAGAAAAGCGCATTTTCGCAAATGCTGTCGGGGAGGGTTCAAAGAGTGGGCTTTTGCTGGGATTAAGTTACAATTGGAACAAATATATTTTTCTAAGTCGAATCAGCATGTTTCCAAGCTTTTCTGTGTGTTCAAAGCCATGTTTTTAAAAATATGCGTTTCTCGGCGAAAAAAGCGCATTTTCGCAAATGCTGTCGGGGAGGGTTCAAAGAGTGGGCTTTTGCTGGGATTAAGTTACAATTTGACCAAATATATTTTTCTAAGTCGAATTAGCATGTTTCCAAGCTTTTCTGTGTGTTCCAAGCCATGTTTTTAAAAATATGCGTTTCTCGGCGAGAAAAGCGCATTTTCGCAAATGCTGTCGGGGAGGGTTCAAAGAGTGGGCTTTTGCTGGGATAAAGGTAAAATTTGAATAAATATATTTTTCTGAGTCGAATTAGCATGTTTCCAAGCTTTTCTGTGTGTTCCAAGCCATGTTTTTAAAAATATGCGTTTCTCGGCGAGAAAAGCGCATTTTCGCAAATGCTGTCGGGGAGGGTTCAAAGAGTGGGCTTTTGCTGGGATTAAGTTACAATTGGACCAAATATATTTTTCTAAGTCGAATCAGCATGTTTCCAAGCTTTTCTGTGTGTTCAAAGCCATGTTTTTAAAAATATGCGTTTCTCGGCGAAAAAGCGCATTTTCGCAAATGCTGTCGGGGAGGGTTCAAAGAGTGGGCTTTTGCTGGGATTAAGTTAAAATTTGACCAAATGTATTTTTCTAAGTCGAATCAGCATGTTTCCAAGCTTTTCTGTGTGTTCCAAGCCATGTTTTTAAAAATATGCGTTTCTCGGCGAGAAAAGCGCATTTTCGCAAATGCTGTCGGGTAGGGTTCAAAGAGTGGGCTTTTGCTGGGATAAAGGTAAAATTTGAATAAATATATTTTTCTAAGTCGAATCAGCATGTTTCCAAGCTTTTCTGTGTGTTCCAAGCCATGTTTTTAAAAATATGCGTTTCTCGGCGAAAAAAAGCGCATTTTCGCAAATGCTGTCGGGGAGAGGGTTCAAAGAGTGGGCTTTTGCTGGGATAAAGTTACAATTGGAATAAATATATTTTTGTAAGTCGAATCAGCATGTTTCCAAGCTTTTCTGTGTGTTCCAAGCCATGTTTTTAAAAATATGCGTTTCTCGGCGAGAAAAGCGCATTTTCGCAAATGCTGTCGGGGAGGGTGCAAAGAGTGGGCTTTTGCTGGGATTAAGTTACAATTGGACCAAATATATTTTTATAATTCGAATTAGCAAGTTTCCAAGCATTTCTGTGTGTTCCAAGCCATGTTTTTAAAAATATGCGTTTCTCGGCAAGAAAAGCGCATTTTCGCAAATGCTGTCGGGGAGGGTTCAAAGAGTGGGCTTTTGCTGGGATTAAGTTACAATTGGACCAAATATATTTTTCCAAGTCGAATCAGCATGTTTCCAAGCTTTTCTGTGTGTTCAAAGCCATGTTTTTAAAAATATGCGTTTCTCGGCGAGAAAAGCGCATTTTCGCAAATGCTGTCGGGTAGGGTTCAAAGAGTGGGCTTTTGCTGGGATAAATTAAAATTTGAATAAATATATTTTTCTGAGTCGAATCAGCATGTTTCCAAGCTTTTCTGTGTGTTCCAAGCCATGTTTTTAAAAATATGCGTTTCTCGGCGAGAAAAGCGCATTTTCGCAAATGCTGTCGGGGAGGGTTCAAAGAGTGGGCTTTTGCTGGGATAAAGGTACAATTTGAAAAAATATATTTTTCTGAGTCGAATCAGCATGTTTCCAAGCTTTTCTGTGTGTTCCAAGCCATGTTTTTAAAAATATGCGTTTCTCGGCGAGAAAAGCGCATTTTCGCAAATGCTGTCGGGGAGGGTTCAAAGAGTGGGCTTTTGCTGGGATTAAGTTACAATTGGACCAAATATATTTTTCTGAGTCGAATCAGCATGTTTCCAAGCTTTTCTGTGTGTTCCAAGCCATGTTTTTAAAAATATGCGTTTCTCGGCGAGAAAAGCGCATTTTCGCAAATGCTGTCGGGAAGGGTTCAAAGAGTGGGCTTTTGCTGGGATAAAGGTAAAATTTGAATAAATATATTTTTCTGAGTCGAATCAGCATGTTTCCAAGCTTTTCTGTGTGTTCCAAGCCATGTTTTTAAAAATATGCGTTTCTCGGCGAGAAAAGCGCATTTTCGCAAATGCTGTCGGGGAGGGTTCAAAGAGTGGGCTTTTGCTGGGATTAAGTTACAATTGGAACAAATATATTTTTCTAAGTCGAATCAGCATGTTTCCAAGCTTTTCTGTGTGTTCCAAGCCATATTTTTAAAAATATGCGTTTCTCGGCGAGAAAAGCGCATTTTCTCAAATGCTGTCGGGGAGGGTTCAAAGAGTGGGCTTTTGCTGGGATTAAGTTACAATTGGACGAAATATATTTTTCCAAGTCGAATTAGGATGTTTCCAAGCTTTTCTGTGTGTTCCAAGCCATGTTTTTAAAAATATGCGTTTCTCGGCGAGAAAAGCGCATTTTCGCAAATGCTGTCGGGTAGGGTTCAAAGAGTGGGCTTTTGCTGGGATAAATTAAAATTTGAATAAATATATTTTTCTGAGTCGTTTAAGCATGTTTCCAAGCTTTTCTGTGTGTTCCAAGCAATGTTTTTAAAAATATGCGTTTCTCGGCGAAAAAAGCGCATTTTCGCAAATGCTGTCGGGGAGGGTTCAAAGAGTGGGCTTTTGCTGGGATTAAGTTACAATTGGAATAAATATATTTTTCTAGTCGAATCAGCATGTTTCCAAGCTTTTCTGTGTGTTCCAAGCCATGTTTGCAAAAATATGCGTTTCTCGGCGAGAAAAGCGCATTTTCGCAAATGCTGTCGGGGAGGGTTCAAAGAGTGGGCTTTTGCTGGGATAAAGTTACAATTGGAATAAATATATTTTTCTGAGTCGAATTAGCATGTTTCCAAGCTTTTCTGTGTGTTCCAAGCCATGTTTTTAAAAATATGCGTTTCTCGGCGAGAAAAGCGCATTTTCGCAAATGCTGTCGGGGAGGGTTCAAAGAGTGGGCTTTTGCTGGGATTAAGTTACAATTGGACGAAATATATTTTTCCAAGTCGAATTAGGATGTTTCCAAGCTTTTCTGTGTGTTCAAAGCCATGTTTGCAAAAATATGCGTTTCTCGGCGAGAAAAGCGCATTTTCGCAAATGCTGTCGGGTAGGGTTCAAAGAGTGGGCTTTTGCTGGGATAAATTAAAATTTGAATAAATATATTTTTCTGAGTCGTTTAAGCATGTTTCCAAGCTTTTCTGTGTGTTCCAAGCAATGTTTTTAAAAATATGCGTTTCTCGGCGAAAAAAGCGCATTTTCGCAAATGCTGTCGGGGAGGGTTCAAAGAGTGGGCTTTTGCTGTAATAAAGGTACAATTTGAATAAATATATTTTTCTGAGTCGAATTAGCATGTTTCCAAGCATTTCTGTGTGTTCCAAGCCATGTTTGCAAAAATATGCTTTTCTCGGCGAGAAAAGCGCATTTTCGCAAATGCTGTCGGGGAGGGTGAAAAGAGTGGGCTTTTGCTGGGATTAAGTTACAATTGGACAGAATATATTTTTCTAAGTCGAATTAGCATGTTTCCAAGCTTTTCTGTGTGTTCCAAGCCATGTTTGCAAAAATATGCGTTTCTCGGCGAAAAAAGCGCATTTTCGCAAATGCTGTCGGGGAGGGTTCAAAGAGTGGGCTTTTGCTGGAATAAAGGTAAAATTTGAATAAATATATTTTTCTGAGTCGAATTAGCATGTTTCCAAGCTTTTCTGTGTGTTCCAAGCCATGTTTGCAAAAATATGCGTTTCTCGGCTAGAAAAGCGCATTTTCGCAAATCATGTCGGGGAGGGTTCAAAGAGTGGGCTTTTGCTGGGATAAAGTTACAGTTGGAACAAATGAATTTTTCAAAGTCGAATCAGCATGTTTCCAAGCTTTTCTGTGTGTTCCAAGCCATGTTTGCAAAAATATGCGTTTCTCGGCGAGAAAAGCGCATTTTCGCAAATGCTGTCGGGGAGGGTGCAAAGAGTGGGCTTTTGCTGGGATTAAGATAAAATTTGACCAAATATATTTTTCTATATCGAATTAGCATGTTTCCAAGCTTTTCTGTGTGTTCAAAGCCATGTTTTTAAAAATATGCGTTTCTCGGCGAAAAAAGCGCATTTTCGCAAATGCTGTCGGGGAGGGTTCAAAGAGTGGGCTTTTGCTGGAATAAAGGTAAAATTTGAATAAATATATTTTTCTGAGTCGAATTAGCATGTTTCCAAGCTTTTCTGTGTGTTCCAAGCCATGTTTTTAAAAAATATGCGTTTCTCGGCGAAAAAAGCGCATTTTCGCAAATGCTGTCGGGGAGGGTTCAAAGAGTGGGCTTTTGCTGGAATAAAGGTAAAATTTGAATAAATATATTTTTCTGAGTCGAATTAGCATGTTTCCAAGCTTTTCTGTGTGTTCCAAGCCATGTTTGCAAAAATATGCGTTTCTCAGCGAGAAAAGCGCATTTTCGCAAATGCTGTCGGGGAGGGTTCAAAGAGTGGGCTTTTACTGGGATAAAGTTAAAATTTGACCGAATATATTTTTCTAAGTCGAATCAGCATGTTTCCAAGCTTATCTGTGTGGTCCAAGCCATGGTTGCAAAAATATGCGTTTCTCGGCGAGAAAAGCGCATTTTCGCAAATCCTGTCGGGTAGGGTACAAAGAGTGGGCTTTTGCTGGGATAAAGTTACAATTGGAACAAATACATTTTTCTAAGTCGAATCAGCATGTTTCCAAGCTTTGCTGTGTGTTCAAAGCCATGTTTTTAAAAATATGCGTTTCTCGGCGAAAAAAGCGCATTTTCGCAAATGCTGTCGGGGAGGGTTCAAAGAGTGGGCTTTTGCTGGAATAAAGGTAAAATTTGAATAAATATATTTTTCTGAGTCGAATTAGCATGTTTCCAAGCTTTTCTGTGTGTTCCAAGCCATGTTTGCAAAAATATGCGTTTCTCAGCGAGAAAAGCGCATTTTCGCAAATGCTGTCGGGGAGGGTTCAAAGAGTGGGCTTTTACTGGGATAAAGTTAAAATTTGACCGAATATATTTTTCTAAGTCGAATCAGCATGTTTCCAAGCTTATCTGTGTGGTCCAAGCCATGTTTGCAAAAATATGCGTTTCTCGGCGAGAAAAGCGCATTTTCGCAAATCCTGTCGGGGAGGGTTCAAAGAGTGGGCTTTTGCTGGGATTAAGTTACAATTGGAACAAATACATTTTTCTAAGTCGAATCAGCATGTTTCAAAGCTTTTCTGTGTGTTCAAAGCCATGTTTTTAAAAATATGCGTTTCTCGGCGAAAAAAGCGCATTTTCGCAAATGCAGTCGGGGAGGGTTCAAAGAGTGGGCTTTTGCTGGGATTAAGTTAAAATTGGACCAAATATATTTTTCCAAGTCGAATCAGCATGTTTCCAAGCTTTTCTGTGTGTTCAAAGCCATGTTTTTAAAAATATGCGTTTCTCGGCGAAAAAAGCGCATTTTCGCAAATGCTGTCGGGGAGGGTTCAAAGAGTGGGCTTTTGCTGGGATTAAGTTAAAATTTGACCAAATATATTTTTCTAAATCGAATTAGCATGTTTCCAAGCTTTTCTGTGTGCTCAAAGACATGTTTTTAAAAATATGCGTTTCTCGGCGAAAAAAGCGCATTTTCGCAATTGCTGTCGGGGAGGGTTCAAAGAGTGGGCTTTTGCTGGAATAAAGGTAAAATTTGAATAAATATATTTTTCTGAGTCGAATTAGCATGTTTCCAAGCATTTCTGTGTGTTCCAAGCCATGTTTGCAAAAATATGCTTTTCTCGGCGAGAAAAGCGCATTTTCGCAAATGCTGTCGGGGAGGGTGCAAAGAGTGGGCTTTTGCTGGGATTAAGTTGCAATTGGACCAAATATATTTTTCTAAGTCGAATCAGTATGTTTCCAATCTTTTCTGTGTGTTCAAAGCCATGTTTTTAAAAATATGCGTTTCTCGGCGAAAAAAAGCGCATTTTCGCAAATGCTGTCGCGGAGGGTGCAAAGAGTGGGCTTTTACTGGGATTAAGTTACTATTGGACCAAACATATTTTTCTAAGTCGAATCAGCATGTTTCCAAGCTTTTCTGTGTGTTCCAAGCCATGTTTGCAAAAATATGCGTTTCTCAGCGAGAAAAGCGCATTTTCGCAAATGCTGTCGGGGAGGGTTCAAAGAGTGGGCTTTTGCTGGGATAAAGTTAAAATTTGACTCAAATATTTTTCTAAGTCGAATCAGCATGTTTCAAGCTTTTCTGTGTGTTCCAAGCCATGTTTTTAAAAATATGCTTTCTCTGGTGTAAAGCGCAAATTTGGAAATGCAGTCGGGAACATTCAAAGAGTGGGCTTTTGCTGGGATTAGAAATTGGAACAAATATATTTTTCTAATGTCGAATCATGTTATGTTTATAGCCTTTAAGTTTTTTTCAAAGTAGCAAAAAAAATGAAAGATAAACAAACGATACAAATGCAAGTCCGTGTTGAAAATTTTAAATATATTTTTCTAAGTCGAATCTCGACTTTTATTTTGAGCAACTGAGATGAATTAACCACGATGTGACAGATGCTTTTCAGCTGTGTAAACGAAACAGTCATGACAACCTTTATTGTTAGTTCACAAGCCATGTTTCCAAAAATATCTCCTGCACCAGAGCAGGACCGAACGCCAGTCTTCTCTGCTGTCGGGGAGGGTGCAAAGGGGCTTTTGCTGGGATTAAGGAAAATTTGACCAAATATATTTTTCTAAATCGAATTAGCATGTTTCCAAGCTTTTCTGTGTGCCAAAGGTTTTTAAAAATATGCAGCTGATCGCATTTTCGCAATTGCTGTCGGGGAGGGTTCAAAGAGTGGGCTTTTGCTGGAATAAAGGGACAATTTGAATAAATATATTTTTCTGATCCCTCCAATCAGCATGTTTCCAAGCATTTCTGTGTGTTCATAAGCCATGTTTGCAAAAATATGCCTTTTTCTCCTCAATCACTCGTGTTTAAAACTGCAGGAGCATTTCATGAAATGCTGCGTTTCCTGACGTGGTCCGTGACAAAGAGTCTGGGCCTTTGCTGGGATTACGTTCAATTGGACCAAATATCAATTTTCAATGTCCAGATATTTCATGTTTCCAATCTTTTCTGTGACCGTTCAAATGTCATGTTTTTTCTAAAATCCCTCTTCTTGGCCGTCTTCCGTGTCTCCATGTTTTAAAAGGGGCAGGGCGATTTCGCAAAGCAGGAATATATCGGGGGGGCAAAGAGTGGGCTTTTACTGGGATTAAGTTACTATTGGACCAAACATATTTTTCTAAGTCGAATCATCATGTATCCAAGCTTTTCTGAGAGTTCAAAGCCATGTTTGCACAAATATGGTTTGTCACTGAGAAAGGATTTTCGCAAATGCTGTCGGGGAGGGTTCAAAGAGTGGGCTTTTGCTGGGATAAAGTTAAAATTTGACCGAATATATTTTTCTAAGTCGAATCAGCATGTTTCCAAGCTTATCTGTGTGGTCCAAGCCATGTTTGCAAAAATATGCGTTTCTCGGCGAGAAAAGCGCATTTTCGCAAATCCTGTCGGGGAGGGTTCAAAGAGTGGGCTTTTGCTGGGATAAAGTTACAATTGGAACAAATACATTTTTCTAAGTCGAATCAGCATGTTTCCAAGCTTTTCTGCGTGTTCAAAGCCATGTTTTTAAAAATATGCGTTTCTCGGCGAAAAAAGCGCATTTTCGCAAATGCTGTCGGGGAGGGTTCAAAGAGTGGGCTTTTGCTGGGATTAAGTTAAAATTGGACCAAATATATTTTTCCAAGTCGAATCAGTATGTTTCCAAGCTTTTCTGTGTGTTCCAAGCCATGTTTGCAAAAATATGCGTTTTTCGGCGAGAAAAGCGCATTTTCGCAAATGCTGTCGGGGAGGGTGCAAAGAGTGGGCTTTTGCTGGGATTAAGTTAAAATTTGACCAAATATATTTTTCTAAATCGAATTAGCATGTTTCCAAGCTTTTCTGTGTGTTCAAAGCCATGTTTTTAAAAATATGCGTTTCTCGGCGAAAAAAGCGCATTTTCGCAAATGCTGTCGGGGAGGGTTCAAAGAGTGGGGTTTTGCTGGGATTAAGTTAAAATTTGACCGAATATATTTTTCTATTTTGATTTGGCATGTTTCCTAGCTTTTCTGTGTGTTCCAAGCCATGTTTTTAGAAATATGCGGTTCTCTGCGAGAAAAGCGCATTTTCGCAAATGCTGTCGTGGAGGGTTCAAAGAATGGGCTTTTGCTGGGATTAAGTTAAAATTTGACCAAATATATTTTTCTAAGTCGAATCAGCATGTTTCCAAGCTTTTCTGTGTGTTCCAAGCCATGTTTGCAAAAATATGCGTTTCTCATAACAGAACATTCTCCATACATGAATGGCACTCCCACTTTACTCATAGCGCCCCCTGGTGGTAACAGGAAGTGACCTAGTTTACACTTACATTGTCCGATTGACTTCTAATTTTGCATGTGTGATGAGGCTCCGCCCCTGAACACACCTACCTACATCTGGATTCATACAAATGCGCCCCCCAGTGGTAACAGGAAGTGACCTGTTTTACATTTACATTGTCCGATTGACTTCAAACTTCACAGGTGTGATCCCGCTCCACCCCTGAATGCCCCTACCCTCATCTGGCTTCATAGCGCCACCTGGTGGATGATTTTTTTTCAAAAATATTCATTATAGATTGATGTGTTTTTATGACATGTGACATATTTTAAAAAAGAGACAATCTGACAGACTCTGTCTCTCTTTGTCTGTCTGTATGTTTGTGTCTGTGTGTTCATTCTGGTGATTTGCTGGACTGGTTCCTCAGAGCTCTTTACTATAAGTCGAGGAATACAGATTTGAAATGTGAGTTTTTGTGTTTGTGAGCTGTTTGGATATTTTATAGATGGGTTCATACTT